>VDFB02051551.1:440985-490854 GCA_007258455.2 Sequoia sempervirens | reverse complement strand
GTGGTTGCTTTCAATTATTGCACGCCTTGCCACTGTATGCTCTCACCTTGCCCACCTCGGGATCTGGGTGATCTGAAAGTGGAAGGTAGCTTATTTTAGTTAGTTATCATTGTTAATTTTCTAATGCTAACAAGTGCAAAATTTGAAAAAAATTAAGGGTTGGTTATTATACTAAGGGTCTTGGTAATTGCTTATGATAGTGACGGGGACATTACATTTAGGCAATATCTGGTTTGTGGTCAAAACATACCACAATAGTTTGAAGCTTTTTCTTAGCCAAAAATATTTGAATGACAACAAACAAAAATGTGTAGCCTTCAAGCCTATGAATTTGAAATTGAATATGTCAAATGTAAGAATAATGTAGTAGCCAATGCTCTATTAAGGAAGCCTTATGTTCATTGTTGAAGATTTCTCTTGATTGGAAGGCTAACATAATAGTAGAATATGGAATGGACACATTTGCTACTGATATTCTTGAAGGGAAGATCCAAGATGATATGTATAAGGTAGTAGATGATCTTATTCTATATAAAGACAATTTATCTTACCTTAGGATCAAAGGTAAAGGATAAAGTTTTTAAGGCCGCACATGACACACCACTGGTAGACATCAAGGTTGCTTTAAAAGCTATCAAAAAATTAGGGAGAGATTTTCATGGAAGGGTCTCAAGGAAGTTCTTAGGTACATCAAGGAGTGCCTTGTTAATAGAACAAAATAGAACATGTATTTCTTGTAGGGTTATTACAACCTTACCAATTCCGAACTAGAAATGGGAAAGTATCTCAATGGATTCTAGTATAGGACTCTCTAAGGCACAAGTTAAAGATTGCATGTATGTTGTGGTTGACATGCTTACTAAATATGATTATTCCTTTGCCATATCCATAGAGTTTAAGGCACTTGATATGGCTAATTTATTTTTCAGAGAGGTTTTCTGATTGCATAGGTTGCTTAAAAACATAATAAGTGATAGAGATGGTAGGTTCCTTCGCTTATTTTGGTAAGAATTCTTTCATTTAACAAGAACTGAATTGTGTCCAAGTACCATTTATCACCTAGAGACTGATGGACAAATGGAAATAGTCAACAAATGGATTGAGGTCTATTTAAGAATTATGTAGCAAGGCATTAGATAGCTTGGATAAAATGGTTTTATTTGGGGGAACACTATTACAACATTACATATCATATTTCCATTGGGATGACACCTTTCAAAGCCTTGTATTGGTTATGATGCTTTATCCTTTGTGGATTTGGTCATCATGGATAATAGAAGTAAAGTCAACATATTTTAGAATCACTCAAGGAGAACCTATAGAGAGCACATAATCAGCAAAAATTATATGCAGATTAACATTGAATTAAAAGAACATTTGAAGTAGGAGATATGGTCTTCTTGAGGCTACGACCTTATAGACAATTTTCTTTAAAGAAGAGTGGAGCAGAGAAGTTAAAACCAAAATTCTATGGTCCTTATAGAATGAAGCGAAAAATTGGGGAGGAGGCATATGAACTATAATTGTTAGAAAATAGTAAAATCCGTAATGTATTTCATGTTTCTTTTTTAAAAAAGGCATTAGGAAGTCAAGTTATTCTTTTAGTAGAGCTACTGCCATCAGATGATGAAGGGAAGCTGATTTTGATTCTCGAGGTTATTATAAATTTAAGAGAAAAAAGGCTAAGGAACAAGACAACGATAGAATATTTGGTTCGATGGAAAGATCTTCTTTAAGAAGATGTTACCTTAGAAGGTGTGGAAATTCTGTAGCATCCTAATTTGCAATTTCTTGAGAACAACAATCTCGGGAAGGGTAGATTGTAATGTCCTCCCTCCAATTCAAACCTTGACTATACAAAAAACATACAAGCCACTATAAATAACAGCCACGTCTGTGGGCTGTGAGCATGATTGGGTGTAGAAGTATTTGCTATAAAAATGGCATAGATGTATTCTCTAGGGAAGTGCAATTACCAAGCTTAAGGAAGAGTTAAATGATATTAAAATGAAGTTATAATTAAAGTTTTTATTTAACAATAATAATCAAAGGACATTTGAAGAGGCACGTCTATTGAAGAAAATGACTTATTTAAGATAGACCAAGCAAGGAAGAGGAGGCATCATTGAGAAAATTAATTATTTTCCGATTTCTACTCCTTGTGGAGCATGGAACTATGGTTCAATTAACTTGAGGATGAAAACCCTCTAGGTCTGGAATTGGAGGACAACAACCCACATGGAGATCACCATTGTGGAAGTTTGATAAATTTCAGTTTGAATTAAAATGTCCTTTCAACCAGTAGCTGGTTGTGGCATTGTAAGGGTGAGTTTCAGACATTTTTAAGCAGTCCAAAGATAGAAAAAGACATTTTCACCAAGTAATAGATAGCTGCAAAATAGCAACCACTATAGGGGGTTAATTTGGTCTTCCAGAACTATATTCTAAACATTATATGTGATTAGAGATTGAACTATTAAATTGCAATTTTTGGGTTGATTTTATATTTATGTTAATTGTGCAAACTATTATAATTGTGAGCTAGGGTTCGTTCTATTAAATTTAATTTTTTATGAGATATTACATTTTTCCATAATGATTAAGGGAAATTCTTATAGGATTTAAACACACTCAAGGTTTTGACTTTTTGGTGTATACACACCCCTCTCTGAAATTAAGTATGAGTAAATTTAGTAGTTTTGACTGTTGATAAAGAAGGGGATGGAAATCTCATGAATTCAAACTTGATGTGCCACTTAAACTACTTATAACATGTTCCTTCTGTACTGCTAAGTTCTGGAAAAGAGTTGTTTCAACTTCAGGCTTTCATTATAAATTGACAGTATGTATTTTAGTAATTTTGTTTTCAACTCTTGTTTTTTACCATTCACTTTGTTAAAATTGGGCATCTTCCAGCCAGAATGATCTGTTTAGCAAGGAAAACTTTTTGCTGATTTCTCTATTTTTCTTCTTTGTACCATCAAGTTTTATTTTAACTATTCTAATGTGGAAAATATGTATTCTGGGGAACAGTTTCTGTTGCTACCAACAGATTCCATATAAATAAATGGCCTGGGTTTTTATATTGCTCCAATCTAAACCAATCAGAAAATTTACCTCAAAGTTTTGCAGATCTATCTCCGACCAGCTGGAAGCTATGTAACAGACCAATTAGAGCTAAAGCAAGCTGCCATCTTTCCTGGCCAAGAATTAGCAAAGCAAGATGATATGCTGGTCTTAACTGGAATATTCAGTTCACAAGTAAGCTTACGCTCTGCTGAAGCAGCAGTTGCAGAACAACAAGTGGGTGTCTATCTTATCCTGACTAACTGATCTTGGTTTTTGATGTCGAGTTTTCTCTAATTAAAAAAATAATCTTGAATATTTTATTGAAATTTATTGGTTGATCTCTGATAATGCAGGTTGAGGAGATTCCAGAATGTAATGCACTAGTTTTACCAATGGTTAAAGATCTGTTTTTGGTTGGATTTCTTGTGGCAGAATGCCAAATGGTGAAGCCTGGAAGCATTTGCATGCCTGATAATGAATGTGAGCAGCCATCATCTGATTCAGCAATAAAAACAGTGAAAATAGAGCCTTTCCAGAAAGGCACACTTAATACATTATCCTCTTCATTCAGTGCAAAACAGAAGGCAGCAGTCACCAAAATTTCACGCTCGTTAGCTATGGCCTATGTTATGGATCAGGTAGTATTAGATATCAGTTAAAGGATGGTTTCTCATAATAAATTTGCAAGGGTACACGGGGACGCGTCCCCTAGGTATTTGCCCCCCGTCCCCGTCCCGGTGCCGTTTCGGGGACAGGAAACGCGTAGGGGACGGCTGTCAGCCGTCCCCCAGAAGTCCCCGAAATTCAGGGACGTCCCCGATTGCCAGAAACGTCCCCTAATGGAAAGGGGACTGCCAGGCCGTCCCCTGGACGGATAGGGGACGCCTAGCCGTCCCCCGACCGTCCCGGGGACAGCCAGCCGTCCCCTATTGCCCAGCAGCATATAAAACATAAAAATAAAAGTTTTTTTTTAATTTTTTCTTTTTTAAAACATTCCTTTGTGGGCCCCACGCCTTCCCAACCCTAATATGGCCACTTAAAACATTTTTTTACCTTCATTTGATCTCATTTTAACTTGCCAAGATAAAATTGCAGCCAAGAGCAAAAGTGAGAAGAGAAAGAGAAGGGTTTGAAGGAGTTCAAGACAAGATTCACAATGGTGAAGTTGTTCCTCATGAATTAGGGGTTAGTAAAATATTTCAATGCAAAGAATGCAAAGAGTTTGAGAATATTGTTGGAGGAACTTGTGTTAAATCCTAGAGGTGAGCACTGAAAATGTGGTGAAAGTTGTAACTGATAATACAATAGCATATGTGATGGCAAGGAAATTGCATCAAAAGAGGCAACCAAATTTTTTTTGAACCCCCTACATTACTCTTTGCCTTGACCTTCTCTTGAAGGATGGGCAAAATTGATTGAGAGAGACTAGTGGTGGAAGAAATCATGAACATCACCAAATACATCTACAATCACATTTGGGTTCTCAACTGGATGAGAGATCACACTAGAGGCAAAGAGCTTGTGTGAGCAGATTTGATAGAGTTTGCAACTAACTTCCTCACTTTGCAAAGCATGTGTTCTTTGTTAACATCTTTGAAATAGATGTCCGTGTGCCAAGCATGGTTGGATTCACCCTATTCAAAAATGGCCCATTGGGTTGCAAAGACAATTTTTAAATTTTAGATTGTATTCTTCAATTTCATTTTTTAACTTTCTAATTGCAAGATATTGTGTCCGAGTTTGTGATCCATAGATGTTTGTAATTGTGTTTGTTTTTCTGTTAGAACATAGGTTACAATATAACTTATTGTTCTATATTGTTTGTGAGAGTTTCATATTTTGTTAGTTTGAATGGTCATGTTAATTTAAGATTAGTTTCTTAGTTTGGGTGGTGGTTTGTGTAGTTTTAACTTGGTGGTATCTCATGCGAATTTGAAGGGCTTTCAAAAGCATTGAAAGCGACGTAATCAAATCCCACATAATTCAGTTTATTGTTTCTAGTATTGTGCACTCATGATTTAATTTTGTGTTTATCTTGTGCATTCTAATCCTACTAGTGATATCAGAGGTGGTGGTATATCTATACAATATGATTGGTGATTGTCAAACCCATTGTGAGTCTTGTCTTCATCTATTAATTTGTTTGATAATTCGATTCTATGATGCATATGTCAATATGATTGGTGATTGTTATGATTATCATTACTCATATGAATATCTTAAATTTGAAATTTCCCTATATTTTTAAAATTTATCTCTCTCCCTATATATATATATATACTATACAGCCGTCCCCTTCCCCTAAAATCCCTCAAAATTTGTTATTCCTCTAAACGCTGGCCCCGGCTCACCGTCCCTCTGGCCCCTGAAACTTGGTGGAACATAGTAAATTTCGACTCTCCACTGAATGTAGAACGTACCGGTGGTTACCATTTCAGGTAAAATTTTCATATTTCTGGACTGGAAATTAATAGAGAAAGTCCACATCATGACTGCACCATGTATACCATGCATTGAATCATTTACTTTTTTATAAAATTGGTATAACCTTGTGAGTTAAGGAATTCCTAAAATCATGGATTTGATTCTGTGATTTCGAAACTAATAAAGCCTTGAAACAGGCACAAACTAGGGAAGTCAACCAAATTTTTTATACAGTCAATGCCTCGTGCTCAAGATAATTGCAGAAGTAAAATTCCTTTCATAGAGTCAACCACAAGGGAAGTGTACCCATGAAAACATCATTCGGTGAGACTTTAGAATACAATTTACTCATCTTCTTACAATTTATTGTGCTCTAGACTTGGCAATTACCTTTATAAGTTCAAGCATCATACAAGGCATTTCGTTGCCATAGTAGTACTAGAATTGACTCCGAAGAAAGGGATTGTCATGTGCAAATTTTGATGATCAAGATGAAATATAAGGAGACTGCAAAATGTGTATTGACAAGATTGTATTGATAGTGTTCCATTGGGGTGTCCCTCCAAAAAGACGGTTTTTGAAAACAAGGATGTAGAGGAAACATCCCTTAACCTTCCTCTCTCAATCATCACCACTAGGGGTGAACATTTCTAGGACATTCCTCTCATACAAGGAGCATTTACGTTGATTCAGGATATTGAGGGATGCCAAAATGGTGTGGGCCCTGGGAACTTGTATAGTCCCTTGATTATCTTGGAAACTTTGGGACATCCCCATGCCTTGGGCTTGAACAAAGTCAATTTAGAAAAAAGATATTTTTTTTTTGAAAATCTAATTCACTAATCTTAATCCAAAATAAGCTATGGCCCCCACCCATGCTCTAAAACCCTCAAGAAAACTTTTAAATATACATGCAAATCCTCAAGCCAAATCGCCATCAAGACTTTGTCAATGCATTGAGCAAGGGCAAGAGGAAAAGGAAGACTTAAATCATCTTCATCCATCAACCATTTGAAGCATTCATCAAGCCTTCAGTTAAGATTTCACAAATTTTAAATTCTACTTTGTTTTTGGCATTTGCATTTTCATTGCTAAATCTAACATTAATGATCATATGCTTTTTTGTTTTTTTTTTTCAATTTAAATATTCAATATATTGCTCATAAAATTATATATATGCAAATTGCAAATTACTTGTTTGATTTAGAAATTATTAAATGTTGTTTTAGGGTCGTTTAATTGTTGTTTTTACTATTTAGGGGTCTTATAAGTTAAGAATAGTTTCTATTTAGTATTTTAAATTTTAAATTTACTTATTAAATTATTTTAACATGTTTATGTGTAAGTTTGCACAATGCTATAGGAGATTAGTATATATAGTAGAACTTTTCCTTGCATGATGGGAACTACTGCTAATCCTATTTAGGGCAGTGAATATGTAGTTTCAACGGGCATATTTTGGAGAGGACTCCCCTATAGAGCCTTATGTGGATGCTTTTTCTTTATTGGATTGTTTTTTTAATAAGCATCTTGTTCCATATGGGAGCTTTTGTTCTTGCCTGCGCCCGCTATGCTCGGAAAGGGGCAAAATCTTTTTTGGGGGTGGCCGTTGAAGGAGTTTAATTGCAGCCCCACTGTGAGAAGGAAAGGAAAAATAGCATGGAGCAACATGGAGGAAGTTTTGGTGCTGGCTGCCTAGTTAAATAGGCTGAGAAGATCCCCTGCTGGAGTTTGGTAAATAAGTGAAGGAAGAAGTAGAGTACTATGCAGAGATGACGCTGATCTACAGATTCTCTATTTTTCGGGCTAGTTTACTAGATCTGCATATCTGCATAGAAGGGTATCAAACACTTGGCATTTTCTTAAATAATTTATAGTTATTTATCCCTGTTCTCAAGGTTTTTTATTATCATCTACGATTCAGAAATATATAGAGTGAATATACTTGCTAAGGGGCCATGTTCATGGGAGAATGTTGCTCTTTTCTATAAAACCATAAAATCCGGCTTTAACCTCTTGTGACCTATTCACACATCGCCTCATCGCCAATGGGGACCCCAAATTGTTGCCATTTTAGGGTTTCTTCTCCTTGCAACGTTCCATTGTTGCCTTATTGAGAGTTTCAAGTCAGTTTGTCGAGTACCCGGAAGTCAAGAATCCATGCTTCAATTAGTGCATAGACGCCATGAAGCCTAAGGCCAGGAAACTAAGATCGCTGTGAATTCGGCCCAATTCTAACACTTCCTATTTTTTAGGGAATCTGCTTTTTCGCTTTTTCATTTTTGGCATTTTTGGACCAAACAGGGTTCCCTATTTTTTAGGGATTTTGCTTTTTCTATTTTTAGAAATATCTATTTTTGGAAAGTAAACCTTGGTCAACTTTCTATTTTTAGATCAAAAAATCAGCCTAAAAATAAAAAAAATCACTTGCAAAATCAAAGAAAAAAAGGAAAAATCGTTGAAAAATCTGAAAAAGCAAGCAAAAAAGCATGAAAAATCAGTCAAAATTATTGAAAAATCAGACTGAAAAGCATCAAATTCTGGAAAAATCAGTCCAAAATCAATCAGATCTGAAGCAAAATCACAGAAAATCAACTCAAAAAACAATGAAATTCATGAAAATCTGGCTAAGTCTGAAGAATTTGCCATAAAGAAGATGGTCCTTGAAATGTGGGATGGAAAGAGAGAAGGTCAATGGTCTAAGGAAGTCCGCCAGCTTGAAGGAAGGAATGTCCAAGACTCTCCAAAGTCCGCCTTACCTTGTCCTAGCCTCCTCCAAAGTCCGCCCTCACATGTCTAGACCTTCTAAAGTCCGCCCATGCTTGTCCAAGGAGTCTTTGAAGTCCACCTTTACTAGGCAAAAAGAGATGGAAGTCCGCCACACACTTGACCAAGAGGTAGGAAAGTCCGCCTAGGCACATGGGAGAAAAAAATTGAAAATTTCACTAAGTATTGGTGCCTAGTAAGGAAAATTTCGAAAATTAGCCTAAGTATAAGAGCCTAAAAGGGTGGAGAATCGAAATTTTGGCTAAGTGTTGTAACATTTCCAAGAGAGAAAGTGTTAAGGTAAGTGCTAAAATGTTTGGAACTCCGCCATGTTCAAAGAGATGATGTCCAAGACCATAGAAAGTTCGCCCTCACCTTGTCCAAGTGCTTGGAAAGTCCGCCATGGTCTATGAAAGGGAAAAATTACAATTTTTGCTAAGTGTTTGGTGCCTAGTCAAGAGAAATTCGAAAATTTGCCCAAGTATAGAGGCCTAAAAGATGAAAAATTGAATTTTTTTGGCTAAGTATCATGACATTTTCAAGAGGTGAAGCTCTAAAGTTTGAAAGGAGAGTGCTAAAGAAAGTTCGCTATGACATGTGGAAGGTGGAAGAGACTTGAGGAAGTCCGCCTAAGCTATGGTAAAGGAAGAAATGAAGTTCGCCAGCAAAGGTGTCCAACGGGAGTCTAAAATTAATTCAAAATGGAAGAATGTCGTAGACACTGATCTCGGACATGTCGACTTCGAGGAGTTCAAAATTTAGAGTATATAGATAGAATGGACTTCCAACACCAATAGCCAAGCGGATGGTCAAGAACGGGATTTTTCAGGCAGCTGGATTCCCGCCTGCAATGGATTGTGCAAAATTGATGGTGGAGTGTGCTATCCACTATGATGCTAAGAAGAGGCAGATCGTTGCACCTGATGGCAAAATTTTGGCACACTTAGGCGAGGTGGCGATCCAAGAAACCTTCGGCATCCCAGTACATTCATAGACTGTCTATAAGACCAAGCAAGAAGCCAAGAAGTTATATGGCAGCCAACCAGACTTGTGCGCCACAACTGTTAACAAGGCATGGCTAGACAAACCTAAGCCGTCAATAAAGAAGATGACCAAGAGACCCCGCCGGATAGACTTCAAAGAAGATTTTGGGAACATCATCTTGATGCTGAACAAAATAGCCGGCAACCCTCAAGGTGCCTTTCTCGAGAGCTGGATGTATTATTTCATAGATGAGATCACTTCTGGCGTAAAAATGTTCAACTGGTCACGGATGATAAGTGACAATCTCCACGAGCAATTAATCAATCTGGAAGAGACTAAGTCTTTTCACATGAGCTTGTATATTGTCTACTTGTTGGCCAGATCATATAAGTATCCAGGACTAATTTGCAAGGGCAAGGTTGGCAGCGGGGAGAATGAACTAAGACCTTATGACTGCTACCCACAACTCCAGTTGAAGGAGAAGTCTCATTTCAGAAGGGTGCATGATGCCTTCCTAATGCATATTACTAGAACACTTCAAGGAGGAGTGCACCAGAGGTTGAGTCATGAGGCGAAAAGTCTAATTAGTAAATACAGATCTTGGTTCATCTAGCTCCCGAAATTTACGTATGTCAGGATCCAGGGGTTTACTAGAAATCCCTATAAATTGCCCATTTATCCGACAAATCGGATGGTCCTGCTCAAAGTCCTGAGACAGTTAGAAGAATATCAGAACATCCAGAGGCCAACCAAGAAGGCATCTGTTACATTCCCATTTTTCATTGGGAATATGTTAGAGTCTTGTCCATCAGGACAGGCCGCTGAGAGTGCCAGGTTGGAGATTCAGTGGTACCCCTTCACAGCCTACAAGTCCAGGGTTAACTTTGACCCATATTATCATATTCGAACAGTAGATGGAAGGAGGTACAAGCATAGAGTGGAACTGGAAGACTTTTGGGCAAATGCGATTGATGAATATGAAGTCAAACGAAGATTATGGTCTAGAATGCCATTAGACTTCATGAGGGAAATTGAGTTCTGCTGAGTACCTGAATAGTTACAAGATGATGGGAACTACATCTAGCCACGCTTCGAGGAGAGTCAACCTCTTCCTCCCGTGAGATGGTTAGAACCTGAGCACGCGGACTTAGCAACGTTAATGAGGCCAGTAGTCAAGTACTCTTAGTGGTGGGTTGACCAGCATGTCTAGGAGATGGGACAAAGAAGAATAACGCTCACGTATGATTTACTGAGCGAGTTAGAATCGTATTCCTCCAACGCTGGTGCATCCCATCAGGACCTGGCTGAGATTGGAGAGAAGAGGAAAGAAATAGTGCCAAGTGCAAAACCTGTCTAGAAAAGACATAAGGGAGAACCATCTCGTTTAGCAGCATCTCGAAATATTGACGAGGTGGTGGCTACCATAGAATGAGTCCTTGGTCGAAATGATTGTACCTCCTACAATTCAGGAAGAAAATAATGAACCTATTCAGCTGGATGACGAGGAGCCCTCATCACCTACGGGCACATAAATACTAGGTTCAGACAATGAGATGGAAGTCCGGAACAATGACTTCGAAGAGGGAATGATTTCCGCTCTCAGAGAAGTCGTGGATACTCCAAATGAGGAGGATGTTCCGGTAGAGGATGGGATTGAGCAGCCAACTATTCCAGATTGGCTGATGGAAAGGATGAAGATTCAGGCACCTGCAGAAGCCCAAGAGGAAGATGATACTGCAGATTTCTTGGCAAGGTTGGAACAGGTAGCAATCAAGAAGCCTGCCAAGAAATTCTCCACTATTCAGAGGGACAAGACAGGCAGTCGTTCCGTGCATATTGCAGTACCCACAGTGGACAAGCCACAAGACGAGATCACTCCTCAAGCCTATGCCATAACCACTGTAGATCTTGACCCAACCACAAAAGGCCAAGAAGTGGAGGAATTAGATAATTCTGTCTCGACCATCAAAGCGAGACTGGAAAAAGAAGTGGCCAAAAAGTAGTATAAAAAAGAAGTTGAAGGCCTAAAGGAGTACATACGGCATCTGACCCAACCACTTGATCAGGGTGATGCAGTAGCTCCTCCTCTCCTCAATCCTTCACAAGAGATGACCAAGGAGGTAGAGCAAGGGATAGTGACAGCCAAGGAGGCTCAGGACTGGATGGCGAGCAAAGGGACGGAAGCAGCCTTGTTCATGGAGAAGTTGGCACTCGCTTATGGGCAAACCTCGTCTTTTCTTTCCAGGCTTGTTGATATGGCGAAAACGTGGGAATGTATTCTAGATATGCAGGAGAGGCTTATTACATGCCTCAGGATCCTGAAAGACACTCCAAGAGAGGAGTTGGTTGCTAGAAAAGTGATTGTTGCAGGAGCAACATATGATTTTCATCACTGGTTTTGGGCAGTGACTATATAGAGAGAAGTTTTGGAGAAGGCGAAAGTAGATGGACTTAGAATCGAAGAGCAAGTCAAGGAGATTTGGGAGAAAATTTATGTGATAGCTGCGGAGGTGTTTGATCGTGAGATTCTCCGAGAAAGAGACATGCAGCTGGAGGAGTTGAAACGAAAGGTTTAGGAGGTCTTCTTCTTGGCTATTGGACCACTTTTGAGACAGGATTTTGTGAGAGTAGCAAGTCTTTCGGCCATCCGGAATGATTTTGGGAAGCAAGAAGCGGATTGGGCAAATACCTTTGCCAAATGTGCAGAGAACTTGGACAGACTTGAATTCCGGATCAGCATGCTGCCACCCGTCATGATTGAGGAGGTCATCGCAGTAGTGTCTAGGTTCATCGAACGCAATGCTGCTCATGAGGATAAGGATGCCTCTCCTAGATGATAGCTGCAACTGCCACTTTACTGATTGATTACTAGTTGATAACTCATGTTATTTTAGGTAACCCTAATTAGGGTTGAGTTGTAATAATCTTGGCCGTCAAAGTTGTTTTGATCTCGGCCCTTCATTTGATTCTTGAAACTCTATTTAAACTAATGATCTCTCATTTTTCATTGGTAGTGAGAACGATATATGAAATTGTTGCATTGAGACTATTTCCGATAGTAAAAGCTCTTATGCATGATTTGCTTTGAACAACTTTTATTGTCAAATAGTAAGTTGGGTTACATATATTCTTCTACCATAGCTTAGAGATAGATTAAAGTTAGAATTAAGTTCAATAGAATTTGCTTTGAATGTTTTGGTTAAATGAATAAGAGATTGATCGTATAGATTCAATGGTGAAGTCTTGCTCATACTTTCTTCGAATGGATGATTTGCATTCGATGCGTAAAGTTAGCCTGAGCTCATAATTGTGGAAGCTTAACTTCAATCTCATTCGAGGCTTGAAAATCATTATCACACCCCTTGAAGATTGGACCCACTTTTTGTAAGTTGTCCAAGGGAGGCGAAACAAAGTGCGGTTATCCTTTCACCGAGTCCTTACTATCTCTCGAATTCTTAGGCGTAGAATAGATTCTCTGAACCCTTATCTTTTGCCATTTTTTTTGAGATCCAAAGTGAAGTCCTACCCAAAGGAGCCTTTTAATGATAAATCTGCCTAAGTCCCTAACTTGTAAGAAATATCCCAGCATAAGTCCCCTTGTTTATTACCAGCATATCACAACGCCCATTGAGCTTATCCACACGTCAAGACTTGAGAAAAGAAACCTTGGAATCGCCATATGATCTTCTCGCAATCTTAGCATACGCGGTGGTTTTTCAAGAGAGGATAGAGTGTCTTTGGTCATTTTATTCTGAAGTGTTCGGTGGATGATAAAACGTACACTAACATAAGAATTGGCGCTAGAAGGAGTGCCACAACAAGGGATTGTTTGCAAGCTAAGGTAGTAGGCATGATGCAGAATGGTACTACCACATGAGTTTCCTTTTCATGTACCTGTTGAACAAACAGATCAACTATCGACAGATATTATTGATCAATTGTACACACTAGCTTGGAAGACACAAACTGATCGTGCTCAATTCAGACAGACAAGCCGTGTCCTTGCTAGAGGAGAAGAAAAAGGAAAGAGATTTGAGGAAGCAATCAAGAGAGATTTGATAAAGCAGAAAATTGATCGTTTGAAGCAAACCTTTGACGAGATAGAACGGTCATTTGCTACAGGATCATCCTCAAATTCAAGCATTGATAGGAAGATGAAGGATGGTGCTCCCAGCCAACGTTCTTGATCCTAATCAAGTTCCTCAGCCAGTGTTAGAGCCTAACTTGGGTTTTCACGACTAACAAGAGGATATTGTCACCGAATTGTTCAGCCTCGCGTGGCAAGTGAGAAGAAGTGCTCCAGATTGGTTTCGCATGCGCTATATTCTTGAGGAAGAAGAAGAAAGAGCACAACGAATTGAATTCAATATTCAAAGGTACCTTCTTGTTGAAAGATTCGAAGCTCTTCAACGAGAGCAAAACCGACAAGCCAATCAACAAGCGAATCAGCAAGTCCCACAGCAAGCAAATCAAGCAGCTCTTGCACCAGCAGCTCTTGCACCACCTCGACAAGATTGAAGAACACACTGGATCGAATTGGCTCTTTCTCAGCAGATAGACTTAGGAGAATTACTAGATCCACTCCAAATTCTTTTAAAGAATTTATAGAGTTATCGCCTTACAAAAATAGGCAGAGGAAGAAATATGAAGCATCGCAGGAGGGAACATCTAGTGCAATTGGTGAAGAAGCACCAAGTGAGGAAATTCCTTTTGGTCTCTTCCAAACCCCATTGCTACATACTCCAGCTCTAGACCGTCAACAAGTTCTAGTGGCTGCACAGCTAGTGCAACTAGTTCCACCAGTTCAACCGGTCCAAGTGAACCAGCCAAATGTTCCAATGGCGTGGCGTCCAGCAAATGCGTCACCTATGACGTTTGCCATTTATCATGATTTACCTAAGAATCCAGAACATTTCTGTTCCAAGTTTCACAGTGGCGACCTAAGCCACACTGCAGATGAGCATGTCAAGCGCTTCAAAGATCTCCTTCAGAACAGGGATATCCAAGAAGAAGATGTTGCCTGTAGATTGTTCCCTTACACATTCGATGAGGAGGCTTCATATTGGTATATCCATTTGCCAGCCAACTCTATCCACGACTAGCAGCAAATGAAGACTGCCTTCTTAGAAAAGTTCAGGGCGCCAATTTACCCGTCTGATCTGTATAGACAGTTTGTGGAAGTGAAGAGACAAGAACACGAACCGATCAACACATTCAATGATAGATTCCACAGAGCTTATACGAGGCTAAGAGATCCTTATTTGCTAGACAACGCAGCGGCACTGCCAATCTATTACGAAGCTTTGGATCGTCTTACCGCCATGTTTGTGAAGTCAACAAACCCGCTCCCAGTGGATTTGAAGGGAGTGTATGCTGCATCAGTTACAGCCAGCACTGGCCTCGGAGTAGGTCTGGCTCCAGGTCCACTTAATTACTTGGGAAATGTAGCCTCTTAGAACCAAGTGTAGGATATTAATCAGGCATTGGCCCATCAAACACCGATGATGAATCCAATTCCTCAAGTGGGCAATCAAATGGTCCTTCACCTAGGAGCGCCTATGTCCCAAGTACCACCAGCTCAGCCCATATATCTTCAGAATGCGACAACTTCAACACGAACTCAAGAGGAGAAGGATGAGATGAAGGACTTGATTGAACAAGTCAAGAAGCTGTCCACTGAAGTGACCTATTTGAAAGGTCAAAATAGCCAAATTCAGAGTTTTCAGAAGAACTATCATTACCAAGGTCAAGGTCATTCTGGGTATCAAAGAGACAATCAAAATTATCAAGGGAATCATCAAGGTTTCCGGAATAACAATCCAGGCTTCCAAAAGAAGACTTGGAACACCGGACCCAACAACGGTACTGTGCTGTCACCCTTGGATAATCCACCCGTAGATGGTCGTCCTGCAGATAAGGTATTTCTAGCTGAAGTAGCATTATCAGGATGGTGCAGACTGCACAACACAGACCAACATTCTTAGTTACACTGTCGCGAGTTCCAAATAGCTGCAGATATTTTCAGAAGTGAAAGAAGGAATTCGGAGGCAGAAGATCCTCCAGTAATTGGATATGAATTAGTTCCTGCACCAAGGTATGATCAAGCCCTTGTGATTGAAAGTGTCCGATTTCCTCCCCATGAATACCCACAGTATCAGCATAATCAGAGATTTCCACCCGCATCTGCAAATGGCCCAATGGAGGCGCCAAAATACCAAGAGAGACCAGAAATTCAAGATTTATCTAGTCAACCATCTACAGTCAATGGTTATAATTTCCCTCCATTGTATAATAGTGTATTGGTAGAAGGGACCAAAGAAGTGCTCCAACAGGCGTCTGGAAATCCATTCAGAATATACCAGAGGAATAATCGCCAAAATGGGCCTCTGACTACATCAATCCCTCCCAACAATTTCCAGACTCCACCAAATCCAAATGCTACCAATGTGCCATCTCTTCCCAGGGATCCGCCAGAATATCATCAGCAAAATGCTCAAGCAAATGGAATTAGACAAGCCACTGTTCCGTGAACGGAACAAGCTAGACAAGCTACCGTTACCCAGGCAGGACAGACAAGACAAGTGAACCCTCAAGTGGAACAAGTTCAAGCTCAGACGAGAGATTGCCCCCGGGAAGAACTAAAGAGGTTAAGTTTGTATGTGTTAGAAGAATTCAAAAGAATAAAGGTCAGCTTACCTCTGATTGAGCTAATGAGAGTTCCTGAGATTCGGGAAATGCTTTTGGGTGGTTTGACTGAAATAGTTGTTCCAAGAAACGTTCCACAAAGCGCACCAAATAGAGGAGCGCCCAATGCTCCGACAAATACTAATATTGCTGAGTTAGAAGTGACGCCGAGGCCTCGCAACAACCTCAGACATTGTCCGAAAATTTTAGTCAAAGAGACATATCACCAAAAGAAGTACTTATGGACACAAACATTTTCCAAGAAGAGGTCCTAGCAAATGAGCGACCGCAAACCCCACCAAAAAGAGAAATTGTTCCTGTGATACAAAAGGAGAAGAACCAAGACATCAATAGTCAAGGCAAACACTCGGTGGTCTTTTACCAGGGAAAAGATGAGCCTGCTCCATTTTTATTGTTAGTTAGAATATTCGTCAAAATGCTACACAATTGCCTCGTAGACTCCGGCGCTTTAAGCAACGTGATGCCACTAGCTATTTGCCACAGGCTAGGACTTGTACTTGCAAGGACCAACAAGAAAGTCACACAGTTAGATAAAACGAAAGTTCCGGTCATGGAGGAATTAAATAACATCCACATGCAATTGGCAGCAGACCCAAGGATACAAAGCTGTATAGACATCTCAGTGGTGGATATCCCTGACGGGTATGGCATGCTTTTGAGTAGAGACTGGGCGAGGAGACTGAACAGATACATTGCTACAAACTTTTCTCATATGTGGTTACCATGGAAAGGAGTCCCGAACCAAATAAGGATCGATAGCACACTGAGACTCAAGTTGATGATCACCGAATATGGAGAGAACAATGAGATATTGTTTCTAGAGATAGATTTAGGCACTTACAGGCCTAAAGTAAATGAAGTTCTCATGCTACATGAAGAAAGTAGTCAAATGACTGACTCCATAAATGTGCTGATTGAAAAGGGAGAGAGTTCCCAGGACAATGATAGAAGGATGTTTGAAAGTTTCAGAAATTTTGTCTGGAGGAGTGTCCAAATGAAGACGAAACTTCACGAAGACATTCATATTCAAGATTTATTGTTACCAAATTGGTGTCGAGTCCATAATATGGCTCATTCAGAATTTATTTACAAGATGTGTCATGAAGTCATAGCAGAGGTGCAAAGAAGTATTCCACAGACGTCAGATTTTTCAAACCATGTAGAGGTCAATCACATCGATGGCTTTACCTCAGTGAGAATACAAGAGATATGGACAAGAATATCAAGAAGAAGATGAAGGTTCATAGACTCCACAGTCCCCACAACAAGAACAAGTTTGGATCTTAAAGTTTGATGGATCCCGATCAAAGAGAGGGGCTGGAGCTGGTTTCGAATTAATCAGTCCGAAAGGAGAAGTATACCTTGCTGCTCATAGATTAGAATTCCTGTGCACTAATAACGTAGCAAAGTATGAATCTCTGATTCATGGGTTACTGTTAGCACTAAGGAAGGAGGCAAGAATATTATATGCTCTTGGAGATTCAGAGATAGTGGTCAAACAAGTGAAGAAGCAGTATGTTTGTCATAACAATAGATTGACTTGTTACCGTAATAGAGTATGGGATATCATTGAAAGCTTTGACACTTTCAATATTGACTTGTTACCGTAACAATAGATTGACTTGTTACCGTAACAGAGTACTGGAACCACTAGCCATGGATAGCATAAGTCAGTTCACAGTAGAGCTATCATCCATACCATCTATTCCAGATAATATTACAAACTTTCAAGTTTTCGAAGATGATGACCACATTCGTGAATTTTTAACAAACTCAGATGTTTTTGCAGCACAAGTTATTGATGAAGAAGAGACACAAATAGAAGCAGAGTTTGATGAGGATGGCATCCTGAACTTAAAGACAAACATCATTCCGAGAGGGATGATACAATTGGAGAGAATATTCGATCAAGATCAAATTGATCAGATGAAGAGTCAAAAATTGAAGGAGACCAATATGAGAAAGTGAATCTGGGATCAGAGCACGAGGTTAAAAATGTGTGCATAGGGAAAGCTTGCACACCTGAAGAGAAGATTGGAATAATTCAGAGCTTGAGACAGTTTCCTGATGTCATAGCATGGAGCTACGAAGATTTAAGGACCTATGATACTTCCATCATCACGCGTACAATTCCGCTTCGGCCAGGAAGTAAGCCCTTTAGACAGCGTCAGAGACCAGTTAATCCATTACTGGAACCACTCATTTATCAGGAGGTCAAGAAGTTGTTAATGGCAGGAATCATATTCTCAGTACGCCACTCAACGTGGGTTGCCAATCTTGCCCCAGTACGAAAGAAAAACAGAGAAATCAAACTTTGCGTCGATTTCAGGAATTTAAATAGAGCATCAGAAAAGGACAATTACCTGTTGCCTTCGCTCGATGAGGTGCTACAAATTGTCAATGGTTCACGGATGATGTCCTTTTTGGACGGATATTCTGGGTACAACCAAGTTCTACTGGAATATGAAGACAAACTGAAAACGGCGTTCACCACAAAATGGGGAACCTTCGCCTACAAAAGAATGCCCTTCAGATTAATTAATGCAGGAGCCACATTTCAGAGGGCCATGGACATCGCCTTCAGAGATTGGATTGGGAAATGTATAATCATTTACATGGATGATTTGACGGTGTTCTCGAAGAAGAGAGAGGACCATGTTGAGCACCTGAGGAAGGTATTTCAAAGATGTCAAAGGTATGGGATTTCCTTAAATCCAAAGAAGTGTATCTTCGGGGTCACTGAAGGCAAATTATTAGGTCACCTAATCACCGAGAGAGGAATATTGATTGATCTTGAACGAGTAGAGGCAATATCAAGAATCAATTTGCCCACTAGCCAAAAGGAATTAAGATCTTTCTTTGGGAAGATCAATTTTGTCAGAAAATTTATCACTGGTTTTGCCGAGATAGTGAAGCTCTTGAATGAGATATTAAAGAAGGATGCGAAAATGGAGTGGACCACGCCAACGAAGAAAGCATTCAAAGAAATCAAGCAGGCCATCGTTGATGCTCCTGTCCTGGTTAGCCCAGATTATACTAAGCCTTTTTACTTGTACTCCTTCGCATTGGAACACTCTTGTTCAACAATTTTTAACTCAGAGAACGGAGGAGAAAGACAAGCATCCCATAGCTTTCATGAGCTCACCTCTCAAGGATGCTGAATTGAGGTACCCAAGTGTTGAAAAACAGTCCTATGCATTGGTCAAAGCCATCAAGAAATTTAGACATTATATCTTGAGGAGTAAAGTCTTCGCCATCATTCCTGATGCAGCTGTCAAAACACTCCTAATGCAAAATGAGCTAGGAGAGAGGAGGAAAGTGGGTCGCCACTATCCAAGAATATGATATTGAGTTGCAACCAATGAAGCTAGTTCACGGGCAAGCTTCAGCTCAGACAATGGCCATTGAAGGGCCTGGCTTAGTACAACAGACATATGTGTTGACTGATACTTCCTTGGAAGAATGGTACTATGACATCATCGCATATTTGATAAATCACAAGTATCCTACACAAATGAACTCGGCACAAAGGCGAGCCTTCAGGCTCAAGTGCCAACGCTATATGCTCCAAGGGTCAATTCTCCACAGAAGAAACCATGAAGGAATTTACTTAAGATGTGTGGGAAATGATGAAGCTAAGAGAATTATGGAGCATTTCCATTCTAAATTCGGGATGGGACATGGAGGAAGTCAGGCTACAGCTTATCAGATCTTAAGAGCAGGGTACTATTGGCCCTCTGTTTTCAAAGATGCATATGAGCACGTTAAAACCTGCCACACCTGCCAAATTACTGCATCTCGTGAAAAGAATCCCGCCATGCTGTTACAGCCAATCACGGAAGTGAAACCATTTGCAATGTGGGGACTTGATTTTATTGGAATGATAAACCCACCATCTTCAGCACAACATAGATATATTTTGACTGCCACAGACTATTGCACCAGATGGTCTGAAGCACAGGCACTAAAGAATTGCACAACAAATGCAGTAATCAAGTTCTTAGAGGAGCATATTATCACTAGATTCAGTTGTCCTAAGGCCTTGGTTTGCGACAATGGTTCCACATTCACTTATTGAAATTTTCCAACTGGTCATTCGATTACGGGATCACTTTGAAATTTTCTTCGAATTATTACCCCCAGGGCAATGGACTGGCAGAGTCCACAAACAAGAATTTGCTCAATGTCATCAAGAAATTGTTGGATCAAAATCCAAGAGATTGGCATTCTCAACTCAGATTTGCCTTGTGGGCAGATAAAACAAGAGCCAAGAGGTCATTAGGAACCTCTCCATACCACCTAGTTTATGGGCAAGATCCCGTCTTTCCCATCCAACTGAGGATTCCAACACTCAGATTCATGCAAGAATACCTAGACCCAGACAACAAAGTCCAGATTCGTCTCTCGCAACTGTTGCTACTGGAGGAACAGAGAGATCAAGCTCTCAAAAATTTTGCTAAACACCAAGGGGTTGTCAAACGATGGTTTGAGAGACGTGCTACAACAAAGTCATTCAGAATCTTAGACCTGGTCCTATATTGGGACAAAGCTCATGAACAAAGAGGGGATCACGATAAGTTTGATAATTTATGGAAAGGACCATATCAAATTGCTGAGATATTGGGGGAGAATGCATTCAGGTTAAAAACCTTGACAGGGGAAAACATCCCGCTGCCTGTCAACGGGCAGTTTCTGAAACATTATTTCCGGCCTTGAGTTCCTCGAAGGAACTTGCTTGTACATAGTTAGAATAGCTACTTTTTTTTTGTTCCCGCTTTCCTTAGATTAGTCGTTTTGCTTTCCTTAGGTTAGTTGTCTTCGTTTCCTTAGATTAGTTGTTTTGCTTTCTTAGATTAGTTTGCTTTCGTTTGCTTTTGCTTTGCTTTGAATAAGGCGGGTATCCCATTTCGCGAGAAAGGTGATGTTGCTTACGCGCACACATTCTGGGCTGACCTCGCTAAGGTATGTTATGAATATTCCTCAGGTAAAATTTATGGAAAATCTTCAAATTATAGATTAAGTGTTTCTAAAGTATCTTAAGGTTGGGGTTAGTACTTGACTGGAAAGGAAGTCATCTATTGTGTCCTGACATTAAGTCTTACAGTTATTACATCTTACACACTTAAAGAATTCTCTGAGTCATTATGGTCTCCTAGGCGAAGTTGTTTGCTAGAAAGTAATCAAAAGTCTTGCTTCAGCGCCACTATAATGCTCAAACCCATGTGAGCTTCATTGCTTACAAGCCAAAGTGTGGAAATGAATGAAAAGAGAAAAAGAATATCAAAATGAATCAAAAGAAAAGAAATGAAAATAAAAAAAACATTTGGCTTTTGGATGTGCGGACATCTCTATAGGTGTACCAAGGAATCAAAACAAAAACAAAAGAAATAAATCGCCGGAAGTAGAGCAATCTCCGTGAGATTATAGCAGATAACCTCGCCGGGGCTATGGACGCTCGCTGGCAGCGAGGCTCTATCCAAGGATGCTTTTGGAGCTAAGACCAAAAATACCCTAGAAAGCCATCATAGAACCAAAGAGTCATGTTGATTTCAAGAGACAGGAATGAATGCATTTGCACACACTTATAACTGAAGGATAAGATGTCTTGATACAGTTTAGGATTTCTCTTCCCTTTTGAGTATTCTTCATGGTCAAAAGATAAGTTAGTTAAAATTAATTTAAGATTCTGGATTTGAAGTGGGTACTATCTTTGGAACGTTCAGGAACATTCCCCACATGGAGTTGCCAGATGTTGTGACCTTTTCACACATCGCCCCATCGCCAATGGGGACCACCAGCTGTCTGCTCGTTTTTAGGGTTTTGTCTCCTTCCAACGGTTCCATTAAGTCGCATTATTGAGAGTTTCAAGTAGGTTTGTCGAGAGTCACCCGAGCCAAGTCAGTAATCCATGCTTCAATCAGTGCATAGACGTCATGGAAGTGCTCAAAAGGCCCAGGAAATGAAGATCGCCTGTGAATTCGGCCCATTCTGACACTTCCTATTTTTTAGGGAATATGTTTTTTCGCTTTTTCATTTTTGGCATTTTTGGACCAAACGGGGTTCCCTATTTTTTAGGGATTTTGCTTTTTCTATTTTTAGAAATATCTATTTTTGGAAAGTAAACCTTGGTCAACTTTCTATTTTTAGATCAAAAAATCAGCCTAAAAATAAAAAAAATCACTTGCAAAATCAAAGAAAAAAAGGAAAAATCGTTGAAAAATCTGAAAAAGCAAGCAAAAAAGCATGAAAAATCAGTCAAAATTATTGAAAAATCAGACTGAAAAGCATCAAATTCTGGAAAAATCAGTCCAAAATCAATCAGATCTGAAGCAAAATCACAGAAAATCAACTCAAAAAACAATGAAATTCATGAAAATCTGGCTAAGTCTGAAGAATTTGCCATAAAGAAGATGGTCCTTGAAATGTGGGATGGAAAGAGAGAAGGTCAATGGTCTAAGGAAGTCCGCCAGCTTGAAGGAAGGAATGTCCAAGACTCTCCAAAGTCCGCCTTACCTTGTCCTAGCCTCCTCCAAAGTCCGCCCTCACATGTCTAGACCTTCTAAAGTCCGCCCATGCTTGTCCAAGGAGTCTTTGAAGTCCGCCTTTACTAGGCAAAAAGAGATGGAAGTCCGCCACACTCTTGACCAAGAGGTAGGAAAGTCCGCCTAGGCACATGGGAGAGAAAAAAATTGAAAATTTCACTAAGTATTGGTGCCTAGTAAGGAAAATTTCGAAAATTAGCCTAAGTATAAGAGCCTAAAAGGGTGGAGAATCGAAATTTTGGCTAAGTGTTGTAACATTTCCAAGAGAGAAAGTGTTAAGGTAAATGCTAAAAGGTTTGGAAGTCTGCCATGTTCAAAGAGATGATGTCCAAAACCATAGAAAGTCCGCCCTCACCTTGTCCAAGTGCTTGGAAAGTCCGCCATGGTCTATGAAAGGGAAAAATTACAATTTTTGCTAAGTGTTTGGTGCCTAGTCAAGAGAAATTCGAAAATTTTCCTAAGTATAGAGGCCTAAAGGATGAAAAATTGAATTTTTTTGGCTAAGTATCATGACATTTTCAAGAGGTGAAGTTCTAAAGTTTGAAAGGAGAGTGCTAAAGAAAGTTTGCTATGACATGTGGAAGGTGGAAGAGACTTGAGGAAGTCCGCCTAAGCTATGGTAAAGGAAGAAATGAAGTTCGCCAGCAAAGGTGTCCAGCGGGAGTCTAAAATTAATTCAAAATGGAAGAATGTCGTAGACACCGATCTCGGACATGTCGACTTCGAGGAGTTCAAAATTTAGAGTATATAGATAGAATGGACTTCCAACACCAATAGCCAAGCGGATGGTCAAGAACGGGATTTTTCAGGCAGCTGGATTCCCGCCTGCAATGGATTGTGCAGAATTGATGGTGGAGTGTGCTATCCACTATGATGCTAAGAAGAGGTAGATCGTTGCACCTGATGGCAGAATTTTGGCACACTTAGGCGAGGTGGTGATCCAAGAAACCTTCGGCATCCCAATACATTCACAGACTGTCTATAAGACCAAGGAAGAAGCCAAGAAGTTATATGGCAGCCAACCAGACTTGTGCGCCACAACTGTTAACAAGGCATGGCTGGACAAACCTAAGTTGTCAATAAAGAAGATGCCCAAGAGACCCCACCGGATAGACTTCAAAGAAGATTTTGGGGACATCATCTTGATGCTAAACAGAATAGCCGACAACCCTCAAGGTGCCTTTCTCGAGAGCTGGATGTATATTTCATAGATGAGATCACTTCTGGCGTAAAAATGTTCAATTGGTCATGGATAATAAGTGACAATCTCCACGAGCAATTAATCAATCTGGAAGAGACTAAGTCTTTTCACATGAGCTCGTATATTGTCTACTTATTGGCCAGATCATATAAGTATCCAGGACTAATTTGCAAGGGCAAGGTTGGCAGCGGGGAGAACGAACTTAGACCTTATGACTGCTACCCACAACTCCAGTTGAAGGAGAAGGCTCATTTCAGAAGGGTGCATGATGCCTTCCTAATGCATATTACTAGAACACTTCAAGGAGGAGTGCACTAGAGGCTGAGTCATGAGGCGAAAAGTCTAATCAGTAAATACGGATCTTGGTTCATTTAGTTCCCGAAATTTATGTATGTCAGGATCCAGGGGTTTACTGGAAATCCCTATAAATTGCCCATTTATCTGACAAATCGGATGGTCCTGCTTGAAGTCCTGAGATACTTAGAAGAATATGAAAACATCCAGAGGCGAACCAAGAAGGCATCTGTTACATTCCCATTTTACATCAAGAATATGTTAGAGTCTTGTCCATCAGCACAGGCAGCTAAGAGTGCCAGGTTGGAGATTTAGTGGTACCCCTTCACAGCCTACAAGTCCAGGGTTAACTTTGACCCACATCATCATATGCAACCAATAGATGGAAGGAGGTACAAGCATAGAGTGGAATTGGAAGACTTCTGGGCAAATGCCACTGATGAATATGAAGTCAGATGGTGATTATGGTCCAGAATGCCATTAGACTTCATGAGGGCAATTGAGTTCTGCTGGGTACCTGACCAGTTACAAGATGATGGAAACTACATCCAGCCACGCTTCGAGGAGAGTCGACCTCTTCCTCCCGTGAGATGGTCAGAACCTGAGCACGTGGACTTAGCAACGTTAATGAGGCCATTAGTCAAGTACTCTTAATGGTGGGTTGACCATCATGTCTAGGAGATGAGACAGAGAAGAATAACACTCACGTATAATTTACTGAGCGAGTCAGAATCGTATTCCTCCAACGCCGGTGCATCCCATTAGGACTTGGCTGAGATTGGAGAGAAGAGGAAAGAAATAGTGCCAAGTGCAGAACCTGTCCAAAAAAGACAAGGGAGAACCATCTCATTCAGCAGCATCTCGAAATATTGACGAACTGGTGGCTATCATAGATGAGTCCTTGGTCGAAATGATTGTACCTCCTACAGTTCAGGAAGAAAATAATGAACCTATTCAGCTGGATGACAAGGAGCCCTCATCACCTACGGGTACAGAAATACTAGGTTCAGACAATGAGATGGAAGTCCGGAACAATGACTTCGAAGAGGGAATGATTTCCGCTCTCAGAGAAGTCGTGGATACTCCAAATGAGGAGGATGTTCCGGTAGAGGATGGGATTGAGCAGCCAACTATTCCAGATTGGCTAATGGAAAGGATGAAGATTCAGGCACCTGCAGAAGCCCAAGAGGAAGATGATACTACAGATTTCTTGGCAAGGTTGGAACAGTTTGCAATCAAGAAGCCTGCCAAGAAATTCTCCACTATTCAGAGGGACGAGAGAGGCAGTCGTTCTATGCATATTGCAGTACCCACAGTGGACAAGCCACAAGACGAGATCACTCCTCAAGACTACGCCATAACCACTGTAGATCTTGGCCCAACCATAAAAGGCCAAGAAGTGGAGGAATTAGATAATTTCGTCTCGACCATCAAAGCGAGACTGGAAAAAGAAGTGGCCAAAAAGGAGTATAAAAAAGAAGTTGAACGCCTAAAGGAGTACATACGGCATTTGACCCAGCCACTTGATTAGGGTGATGCAGTAGCTCCTCCTCTCCTCAATTCTTCACAAGAGATGACCAAGGAGGTAGAGTAAGGGATAGTGACAGCCAAGGAGGCTCAGGACTGGATGGCGAGCGAAGGAACGGAAGCAGTCTTGTTCATGGAGAAGCTGGCACTCACTTATGGGAAAACCTCGTCTTTTCTTTCCAGGCTTGTTGATATGGCGGAAACGTGGGAATGTATTCCAGATATGCAGGAGAGGCTTATTCCATGCCTCAAGATCCTGAAAGACACTTGAAGAGAGGAGTTGGTTGCTAGAAAAGTGATTGTTGCAGGAGCAGCATATGATTTTCATCACTGGTTTTGGGCAGTGACTATACAGAGAGAAGTTTTGGAGAAGGCAAAAGCAGATGGACTTAGAATCAAAGAGCAAGTCAAGGAAATTCGGGAGAAAATTTGTGTGACAACTGCGGAGGTGTTTGATCGTGAGATTATCCGAGAAAGAGACATGCAGCTGGAGGAGTTGAAACGAAAGGTTCAGGAGGTCTTCTTCTCGGCTACTGGACCACTTCTGAGACAGGATTTTGTGAGAGTAGCAAGTCTTTCGGCCATTCAGAATGATTTTGGGAAGCAAGAAGCGAATTGGGCAAGTACCTTTGCCAAATGTGCAGAGAACTTGGACGGACTTGAATTCCGGATCAGCATGCTGCCACCAGTCATGATTGAGGAGGTCATCGCAGTAGTGTCCAGGTTCATCTAACGCAATGCTGCTCATGAGGATAAGGACGCCTCTCCTAGATGATAGCTGCAACTGCCACTTTATTGATTGATTACTAGTTGATAACTCATGTTATTTTAGGTAACCCTAATTAGGGTTGAGTTGTAATAATCTTGGCCGTCAAAGTTGTTTTGATCTTGGCCCTTCATTTGATTCTTGAAACTCTATTTAAACTGATGATCTCTCATTTTTCATTGGTAGTGGAAACGATATATGAAATTGTTGCATTGAGACTATTTCCGATAGTAAAAGCTCTTATGCATGATTTGCTTTGAACAACTTTTATTGTCAAATAGTAAGTGAGGTTACATATATTCTTCTACCATAGCTTAGAGATAGATTAAAGTTAGAATTAAGTTCAATAGAATTTGCTTTGAATGTTTTGGTTAAATGAATGAGAGATTGGTCGTATAGATTCAATGGTGAAGTCTTGCTCATACTTTCTTCGAATGGATCATTTACATTCGATGTGTAAAGTTAGCCTGAGCTCATAATTGTGGAAGCTTAACTTCAGTCTCATTCTAGGCTTGAAAATCATTATCACACCTCTTGAAGATTGCACCCACTTTGCGTAAGTTGTCCAAGGGAGGCGAAACAAAGTGCGGTTATCCTTTCACCGAGTCCTTACTGTCTCTCAAATTCTTAGGCGTAGAATAGATTCTCTGAACCCTTATCTTTTGCCATTTTTTTTGAGATCCAAATTGAAGTCCTACCCAAAGGAGCCTTTTAATGATAAATCTGCCTAAGTCCCTAACGTGTAAGAAATATCCCAGCGTAAGTCCCCTTGTTTATTACCGGCATATCACAACGCCCATTGAGCTTATCCACATGTCAAGACCTAACAAAAGAAACCTTGGAATCGCCATATGATCTCGCAATCTTAGCATACGCCGTGGTTTTTCAAGAGAGGATAGAGTGTCTTTGGACATTTTATTCTGAAGTGTTCGGTGGATGATAAAACGTACACCAACACCTCCTTAATGGATATTTTAAGATTTTCCTAGTCTGGGTTAAATTATCGAATTTGCTGCTGCACTTCTGGCTTACCCCTTATTTGGAGGCTATAGACAACTCTTTGTGTAAATTTATTTATATATCTGTTGAAACCCATCTGAGATCTCAAACTGCTTATGTCTATATTTTGGTTCATATGGATGTATCTTTGAGTTTACCGGATATGGCTGAAAGTACGCAACTCCTTATGGAAGTAGATGTTGGATAATGAGAAGCAAGCGTTTAGATGTTGGAATTGCCATGGGGTTGGGCACTTGTCAGGGTTATGACTGGAAAAAAAGAAGAAAAGCTAGGATAAAGTTGCTTGGATGTATCCTTGCAATATCAGCTGGTTAGCATCTCTTTGGCTGGTTCTTCTTCTAGCATGAAGAAAAACATTAATGAAAAGAGGGAGAAAAAGAATCATAGGAAGATTTGTTGAAAAAGTTAATGTAATGGCTAAGGAGGTGGTGATGTGGGAAGATAAGTACGAGGTTTTGAAGTGGAGGAGTGAAGTGGAGGAGATTTATAATGAAATATCTTTGAGGGGTAATTCTAAGTCTTGCCTGGATGTACAGCAGAAAGATGATCGGATGTACTCAGTAGCCTCCTTGGTAAAGGAGGATGAATGTTTAGATAAAATTAAGGACTTTGAGGTTATTGATCATATATCTTATGAAGAGGATTTTCTCTTGGATGAAGTGTAATGAGCCTTGTTCAAACTGATCACAATTTGCTTTAAATTGCAGCTTGTAATTTTGTCAAAACAATTCATATGCAATCTTGTAACTTGCTGGTCTGTGTGTTTTAGTCAGATATATATGTTTTTCCAATGCATATACTACTTGCAAAAGATTCTTATGATGTTTAGACAAGGTCCTAGATGCAATGCAGATTTCTTTTTGTATTTTCAAATGCAATAGATGAAGTTTCATGAGCTAAATATGCAGCTACAGCGTATAGACATTATGTCAAACAGTTGGCATACATCCTCTTAAACTTTCAAATAGACAATAACTCAATAGAGAACTCCCAATTTCAGATTTATTATTGACAATGCAACCTTCTACAATGACAATGAGATGAAATGGCCAAGACTCTTGGCTTACATACATATGATTAAAATGCTTGAATCTGATATAACTTTCACCTACAGCAACACCATCTAAAATGCATCTAATTAACATGTAATATCATGAAATAACACAAAGAAACCTGAAGCTTGATGGTGCCTTGAATCTCCAATGAAGGAGGAATCAATATCTTGTGAGTTGAAGACCTTGAGAAGCCAAATCGAATTTTTGAAGAAGTCGCCCCTGTTCTGATATGAATGAAGAAATAAAATAATTCCCAATGAATTCCAGCCTCCAATAACTCCAAACACAATCAGCAAGCACCTAGAAATGGAGCGCCCCCATCTCCAAGAGAAATCGATGCATATATGAGCTCCAATGAATTTAAATGTGTCTGCAATGGCGCCCCTGTTTGCTTCAGATTTAGCTTCAAAAATTCTTCATTAGAAATCAGACCCTTCTCTTCAAATAATTGATGCCTAGAATGCCATAATTCGACGCCAAGAAAAGATATGCAATATTTCTCCAAAATCGTACTCCTCAAAATTGGCCCTTGGCCACAAATTTTGTCCAATGAAGTGACTGAAATATCACCTCCAATCTGCAACCCTTCAAGAGATATTTCACCCCCTCAGTTATGCAATAAATGGGAGTTATCGTTCCCAAAGATCAATTGATTATCTGTAGACCACTTGGCTCCACAAATGCTCAAGAAGAAATCACCAATCATCAACACAAATCTCGATACTCAAGAGTGAAACCTCAATGTCTATTTATGCATTTCCTCTAGAGGTCGGCCTCAATAAAATAATATTATTTTTTGACTTCTAGAAGATTCCAATATATTTTAAATTATTTGCATTTTATAAAATATGAAAATATAATATAATTAATAAAGTGCATCTCAACATCAAATTATAATATAAGGTTTCCATAAATAGAAATAATAATGTTATCTAAACCTTACTCCAATCAAATACTGAGCCAAATAATCACCAAATGACTGCCAGATGTCTCTCTCACCATGCCTCATTAGCCTACGAGAGCCACTAATCCTACCAATATGTCAGTGTCAAAAAAAAAGGGGACATTACATGAAGGAATAGAAGGAGAAGATGAGGAGGATATGGACATGGCTTCTTCTAAGTTTGAGGGATGGACAATAGTAGCTAACCAAAAAGAAAAGTGTAAGAATTGTTTTAATTCCCATACATCTTAAGGTCTTAGGTAAAAAGAAAAGAGGTTTGTGGCAAGTTGAATTTGAGATTACTTTCAAGGGTGGGGCCCAAATAGAATCTTGACTAATTCAATGATCTTTTTTCATAGATGATATAGCTGATTATTTGATTTTCATTTGACTTTTCTGTATCCTCTATTTTTGTGCCTCATACGATTTGAAGTAAGAAAAACAAAAGTAAATGAAAATTTAGAATTCCTCATTTTAGTTTTAATTTTTCTAAGTATAAATGTTAAATTTTAATGATTTTTAATATAGTCAAAGTAGGATTTCATCCTTTGTGTATCATCTATTGTATTTTGTGTGATTAGAAGGAAGAAAACAAAAGCAAAATCCTTATTTGATGAAGGTTGATGAACAAGGATTCCAACTATGTATCCTTCGCTTTTGCTCTTTGTGTGAATAGGAAAATCCTTGTGTCTTGAGCCCTTGCATATGTAAATGCACTAAATTTTAAATTTTAAATCATAAATTTTATCCCTTGTAGTGTTAGTATGAGTGCATGTGTGACAATTATAGGGTTGAGAATCCAAACATTGCAGTTGAATATGAGAATTACAGTATAGATGTTGGGAGGGGAGGTTGAAGTAATTAGTTCTATTAAGACTACTCATTTCAATTACCCTTCCACATTGTTGGAAAAATTCGTTAAGGGCACCTTTGATAAAAAGCCACCTTTAAAACAATTTGCTACCAAAATACAAGTAAATAAATCTAGTACATTGGGGGTTGTATGCTATGACAATGCCATTTTTTGTGGCCTTGATTTCCAAGCAAACATTGCTAGAGGTTATGTGAATCTTCACATTCTTGGCAAAGGCGTTAGGGTATGTGACTAGTTATCACATAAACATAGGGCAGAGATACATAGATTGTTTGGTATTGTTGGAAACCATGACACACCATGTGCTACTATGCTAGTGAGGGCTACTAGCACTTCCCAAGAGCCACAAGTTCCTATTTCCGAGTCTAGTGTAATGGAGCCTAAGAAGAAATGTAAGTTGATAAGTTATCCAAACTCAGTGGTAGAGATGTTTAATGTTTAGATGAGAAACAAGGTAGATACTTTCATTGGCCTTACTATAAGGAGATTGTGGCTAAGATTATAAGAGCAAGGCCTTCATATGGGCCACTAGAGGAGATAAAATCAAGGATTACAATCTTGGATAAGAACTATTCCAAGATTAACATTCTTATGGAGAAAATGAAACCATTTATGGTCACAAGTGGATGCAACATTGTCATAGATGGGTGGATGGATAGTAGGCATCACCCACTCATCAATACAAGGGTGCCATATATAGAGAGCTCTTATTACCTTAGGATTGTTGATTGTTTAGGGCTTTGCAAGGATGCCAAGTATTAGGTTCACATCTTAGAGATGCTAATGAGGAGGTTGACCTTGAGAATATGGTGTAGGTCATGATAGATAGGACCTATGTGTGTAGGGCAACAAGAAGGTTGAGGCTACCAACAAACATACATATTGGAATCCTTGTGTGCATGTTGTGAACAATGCACTTGAGGACATGGGAAAAATAGACTAGATAATTTAGGTGGTTCTTGATGCAAGAAACATGTAGATGTTAATTTGCAACCACCACACATCTGGATCTTCTCCAATAAGGAATGCTTTAAACCTATAAAGACTAGATATTTATTTTATACCATTCTCTTTGGGAGCATGCTTGAGTTACAAGAGGCATTGAAACTAATGGTCATGACACAAGATTGGAATTAGTGGCTCAATTCCAAGTCAAAGCAGGGGAAGAGGGTGAAGGAAGTGGTGAAGTGCAATAGTTTTTTGGGCTGATGCCACATACATTGTCTCAATCATCATCATTTATGGGCATATTAATGCTCTAAACCCGAGAGAGGTGTATGAGTGCATTGACAACATGTTGGCCAATGAAGGCGATTGTACAAGTGAAAGACCTTGCTTTGCAGTTCTAAATGAACACATTCACCCTATCATTTAGTAAAGGTGGTAGAAGCTTAATAGTTCCTTGCGTATGGCTACCTATTCATCGAATTTGAACTGGTAGGTGCAAAGGCTAAGCAAAGTTTTCCTTGTGGTGGATGTTGAGGTAAAGGTAGGGTTTATGAAGATAATTTATAAGATGTATGTATTGAGAATACCACCACCATTCATATCAAGTGGACCAAATTTGCCACAATTAGGAGAAATCTGAAAGAGGCAAAGTTGGATAAGGAGACTTGGCATAGGACTATACATGGGCCTCATTCCTTGACAAGTTCACTAGCCATTCACCTTTTGTCCTAGGTTCTAGTTCTTCTACTACTAAGAGAAACTAGTTTACATACAAATTCATCCACTCAATCAAGAGGAACAAACTTAAATCTAGGAGGGGAAAGAAGCTTGTAGTTGTACACAATACTTTGTTTTTAATTGATGGCAATACACATACAAGGAGATTCCAACAACATGATGGGATGTACAACTAGAGGAGCCAATGCATGTTGATGATGATGCAGTACAAACATGGTGGGTTGGTGTTTGTTTAGAGAAGATTGAGCTAGATGGGTCTAGCAGTTCTAGTGTTGAGGAGTTTTCCATGACTTTTGAGGATGATGATTAGAGGCATTGGAAAATTGTATTTCGATTTTGATTGTAAATTGCAATCATCATATTGACATTTTGAATACAATAATATATTGATATTCAACATTTTCATTATTCAATGCATTGTGTTTACTATTTAATATTTAGTAGTTTATAATTTCAGTTGTATATTTGTTGTATGTCAGTCCCAAGTATATGATGTAATTTTGTATCTCTGATGTAATTATGATGAAGCAGTGTAAAAGCCTGTAAACTGATGTAAACTGGGAAAGAAAATGCCTGAGTACCATACTGTTGATATGCAATAACACACTTGATATGTAAGCCTCTTTTTGTTGTTTCCACTATATCTAACATAAAAAAAATTGTATTCCTTATATGTGTTTTAATAACTAAATTTTCAGGTACTATATTATATTTGCATTTTCTTCCTATCACCATCTCCAAATTTAGGTCATTAGTCCCCTTATACCCCTATTCTGAGACTTTGTGGTACTATGGTCTTCATTAGCTCAAGCAACAACAAAAAATGCTTTAGTGAAGAAGATGATGCATCTAAGTGAACATCCCTTTTGATTACTTACCTTGGTAGGAAGTTTATCTTGCATCTAGCAATTTGTGTTAGGAAAAATCCTTAGCACAGAAGGCTTCCATGGGTAACAATGGATGGATTTTACTTAGAAAATGTTATTCTTTTTGGACAAAAAACCAGTGTTCCATGGAGTTTCCTAATGGGGACACGTCCCCTGTTGGGGATGGGGGGACAAAAGGTCTAAGTTTGGGGACGACGGCGGGGGGGCGGTGTTGATATACATATGGTACTTGAATAACTAGTTATAAAAATATTTTTAAGAATAACATTTCAAATTAAACTTTGGCAAATTATTAAAATTGAAAAATTGCAAATACTAACATTTTAAATACTTGAATGCTATTACTAAAAGTAAATAAAATATTAAAATTTGATAGATGAAATTGTTGAATTTGAGATTTCTATTATATCGAAAATATGACATGTCACATCATAATATCATATCATAAAGATGATTACAATGAGTAGCATGATACATTGATATCAAAATAAATAAAAATTGCAAAAATGTAGTGAAGGGAGGCCTCTAATCATCCCCAAACTCCTCATCACTCGAACTACTGGAATCCTTGTGGTTAAGCTTTGCCAAACTAACACCAACCAGCCCTGCATTTGAAGCCGAAACTGAAGCATCCTCTTCAATTTGTCCTGGCTCCTCTAGCTCTACATCCCATTGTGTAGCTGAACTCTCTTTGTACACAAGTGTTTTGTGTTTAATGAGACGCAAAGCACTATGTACAAGCACAAGATTCTTTGCTCTCCTAGAGGTAAGTCTGTTCCTCTTAAGAGAGTGGATGAAGCTATATGTAGACCAATTCCTCTCAACAGCTAAAGAACTAGAAACCTGAGATAACAATCAGATGGCTAGAGTGGTAGTCAAAGATCCCAATCCATGGCAAGTCCATCACAAAATTGGGTCCTCCGGCGCCATAGTTACCATATCCATCTTGGCCGCATTTGAATAACCCTTAAGAGTGGAAAATTTGGTCCACTCAGTGCGAATCGTGTTGGCATCTACAACATCATACATCCTCTCAATGCACCTGAGGAACCCTGCCTTCACCTTCGCATCCTGTATCAGTGTCACTCTACTAGGCCTAGTCAAATACTACTTGGGATTCAATGCATAGGCTGCCATGTGCAAGGGAGTGTTGAGCTTTTCCCATCTCCTGTGAATGATTGGTTGAATGTGCTTGCGGTAGAATGCTAATGTGGGGTCCCTCTCTCGCACAACAACCCTCATCTAATCAAGCATAAAATTGATGTACTCATACACCTCTCCAAGGTTCTGTGCCTTCGCATCCCCATACCTGATAACCTAGAAAACTAGTTTAATGATGGTGACAATATATTTTGCATCACCCTAGAACACATCACTCTTCACCCTATCCTTCAATCTCCTCCCCTACTCTGTCTTAGACTCGACCCACGTATTCTAATCTGCTTTCATAACCATGAGTTGCAGTGCCTCTTGCAACTCAATCATTCTCTCCAAGAGAATGAAATAGGAAGCATATCTCGTATCAGTAGGTTTCAGGAACTCCTTAGCGAAGGTCTTGGAGAGTGCATGTGATGTGTGGTGGTTGCAAATAAACATTTGCACATCTCTTGCATCAGTTACCATTGCTCTAATCCAACCAATCTTCCCCATGTCTTTGAGTGCATTGTTCATGGCATGCACACATGGAGTCCACCAAATATGCCTATAAGCTGCTTCAACAAGTCTCCCCGCAACTTTGCACACATGTGTTGCATTTGTCACTACTTGGATCACATTTTGTGGCCCAACCTCCTCAATAGCCTCCTTGAGGACCTCAAATTGAAAATCAACATCTTTTTGGTGCCCTGAACAATCAACTGCCTTAAGAAAATATGAGCCCTCAGTACATGTAACCATGATATTGAGTGGACGATGGCTAATGTCCGTCCACCCATCCATGACTATGTTGCATCCTGTCTTAACCCAACACTCTTTTATCTTCTCCATCAACAAATTGATCTTGGAATAGTTGTTATCCAAGATTGTGGTCCTCAATTTCGTTTCACTTGGTGGCACATATGATGGTCCTCCCTTTACCACGATCAATATCATTTCCTTATAATAAGGAGATCGGGCAACATGAAATGGGATGCCATTGGCAAAGAAGAACTTGCCAATGGCGTCATCTATGTCATCCTTGAGTTGCACATTAAACAAATATGCTATGGGGTTACTTTGAGTTTGAATTTGCAATTTTTGTTTCACCCTCCCCTCTCCTGCATAGGCATTGGAAGAAGAACCTAGTGTTCCTCCTACTCTCGTCTGCAAAGTATGGTTGGAACTTTGTGGTTGGCGATGCAAAAGATGTGTCCTATGAAGCAAAGTAGTAGGCATAGGTGCAGTTGGAGTATCATCAGGAACACCCCATAACTTATTTATTTCAATTTTGTATTTGATGTTTTCCGATTTTTCCAAAAAAGAACATATATCCACACCTTTTCCTCTAATGAAAAGAAGGTGTGCATTAACTCTAGTGATGCTCCCAAACCACTCTAGACCACAAAATTTGCACTTTCACCTCCTTGTGCCACCAGACGTTGCCCCTTGCCTATTTAGTAATTTTGTTGCAAACTGTTTGAGAGGGGATTTGCGATCAAAAGGACCCTTAACATACTTTGCTAGTACTGTAGAAGGGCACTCTAAAGTACTTGCTTCACTTGCCATGGAACTAGTTTGGGCTTCAAGCTCAGCCCCATGGTCACTCCCCTCAGCCTTAGGAGCATATTCACTATTAGGATTACTATGAGAATGAACCTCATCCTCACTCATGTCATGAGAGCTCATTGTGACACTGCAATAAACAAATAAATTCTATAAGTGCCTAGTTTCAGCCTAGTTTAACCAATTTGAAAATAAGATTTTAAAATTTGATGTTGAATCTTGATGGAAAGATGAAAAAAGAACAATGAGCCTTGAAATGAAAATATGAATATGCATTTGCAGCCATGTTTATGAAATTATAATTAAATTTTTAATCATAATTTTATAGACATAGTTGCAAATGCATATTCATGTGTTCATTTCAATGCCCATTGTAAGATTCAATATCAAACTACATTTTCAAAATGAATCTAAGAACTAAAAACAAAACAAGAAAAAAATTGAAAAAACTTCAAAAACAGTCATAAAAACCTACCTTGTTCTTGAAAAATCTTTCAAAGTTGGTGTAGAATGCTCCTCCTCTTCTTCTTCTTTCTCCTTCTCATCCCTCTTGCACTTGCAACACCTCAAACTCACTCTTTCACTCATTTTTCTCACTGGTTTTCCTCTTCTTCACCTAGTTGTTGCAAAACATCAAATGGCATATGTGAGCAAAAAAATGAAGAATGAGAGTGTTTTGTTTAACTTAGAGGCTTTTAGAGGTGTCCCACAAGCCTTTAGGGTTTGGCCCAAGGCTTAGATTTTAAGAAAAGTCAAAGTTTTTTTTAAAAAATTGATTTTTGTCACGTCCCAGTGTGGGGGACTCCTGGGTGTCTCCAAGACGCTCGAGGGATGGCTAGAAGTCCTTGAGATATCTTAGAGACATCCAGGAGTCTCCGCTATTTCCTCAAAGCCTCCCAAGTCTCGGTAGTGGTAGGGGGACGGCGGTGGGTGTTTCTCAACCGTCCCCAAGTCTTCGAAATGTCTAGGTCGGGGAGACGGGTAAAATTTTTTTTGGGAGAGCGCCCTGAACATCAGAAAACACTCTAACATGCAACTTTAGATTCCAATAATTTATCTTCCAAGGTTACGAGTCCATGTTTTGCTTTAATATTGTAATAGCTACTAGCTTCCATAACAAGATGCAACAACATGTGATGAACTACTACCACAAGTGAGAAATCAAACAAGCTGCAAAAGATACACACAAAAGGTCCCTTATTCTCATCAACATGAGGGGGATTGAATTTTGTTATCAATCACCATATGCTCACCAATATGTTGGGGTTTTTAAGTCCTTCTCTCACCACAAAATCACAAAATAGATACATGTAATTTACTCAGAAGCACCTCTATGCAAAGTATTTGGTAGATACTTTCTTAATTGTGATGATAGCTTAGAGGAATCAATTTTTTTTTTTATGTATTCCTACATCTTTTGTGTAATGACCTTTGCAAGGCATTAGCTCAATCCACAAATATTTTTTGTGATCAATTGAATCCTAGTTCTTTTTGATCACCAAGTTCCTAGTGTGGGCAAGGCGAGAGCATACAAAGACTATAATGAGGACAATGGAAATACATTGAAAGATATTGGCAACTATCCAACTTCATTACAATATACGCAAAGTCATAGAATTGATCAAGCCAAAATGGTTGATAGTGAAATGCAAGCTGAATTGCATCAATGCCAAAATGACAAACTTATTCTCTTAGTTCCAATACATGCCAAGATTGAAGAGCACAAAAGATTTACTGAGAAGGGGGGGGGGGAGTGGGGTGAATCAATAAATCAATACAATCTTTTAATTCTCAACTTTTCAACAATCTTAAACCTTTTCAACACCAACTTCTAATATAAATCAATGAAAGAAAGTTGATACCACTTTATTGAATTGATTAAATGATTTTACAAATGGAAGTAGGCACCAACCTATTTGATTTACAAATGAGATGATTTTGTAGGCTACAACCTACAAGAAACACCCAATCCTTTACAATTTTAGTACGAACCGACCTACAAGGAGAATTAACCCCTAATGCAAGGCACCAAACCTTGACTTGATGGATGAAATTGATGTCTTCAATCAGATCTGCACTCTCCCAATTGTCCAATCTGCCTTTGTGATGAAAAATCTCTCATTCAGCCCACATAAGAAGATGGGTTTTTGATATAGACCACTTTGAACTTCACAACCACAATTGCAGCCGTGAATGAGGTCTCAAATATATAGATTACTCAAAGATTGCAACATTTGATGATCACCACTTTTGCCTTTTCATCCTTCAGTCGCACCTTTTAGATATGCCTTTTGTTAAAACAACTTCTTGATTAAATTAATTTTCTGTTTACAAGCAGAACAGATTTCCTTTTTAAACTATGTTTGGAAGAAATCACACACCCTCCTTAAAATTATTACTTGTGTATTTTTTTTTTGTCTTTCAAATCTGAAAGGATTCCCTTTTTGTTTTACTCAACAAAACACCTCTTTTAGTGAAGAAAATCCACGTCTTGGACAGACATGTCTTTTTCATTAAGTCGATATGTTCTTTTAAAAAAAAACACATTTGTTCATGTAAAGAACATATCTCTTGAAGATCACACCCTTTCAAAGCAACAAGTCGTTTTGTTAACTCTTCAGGAAATCGCAACTACGAAACACGTCCTTTGATGAAATCATGTCTCTGAGAAATTTACAAAGTTATGAATCAATAGACACATGTAGAATTAATCATGTTTCTTGGAATCCTGATTAGTCATGAATTAATCGCGTTCCTTGGAACCCCGATCAGCTATCAACTAATCACCATCGATCTGTATTAGATATGAAGTAATCACCATCACTGTGCCTTTTTTGTTTTGTTTCAGCTTGATTTCAATCTGCAATCTGCAACAAACTGTACGAGACTGTCATCGATCTGCTTCAGCTTGATTTCAATCTGCAATCTTCCCTTTAGATTTATTCATTCTATTCGTTCTTGAACTTCGATCTGATAGAAATCCAACACAGAATTGTTTCAATCTGTTCTCAGATTTATGATACTCCATTAATCTTTTACTCCATCAATCTTACTAATATATTACTCAACTAAGCTACTTCTTGACATCAATGACAAATCTTCTAACAAAGATAGCAGGAGGTATTGAAAAATAAAGAGAGGATCTAGTGGATAAACTGATCAGGATCCATTACAATGATAGACAAAGATCCGATGATAAACCATCCATGATCTTCAGAAATACCAAATACTAGTAGTAAATTGTCTAGTAATTACAATATGATATGGAAAGAAATTATTTAACTTCAATACTCAATGCTAGGTAATTTTCAAATAGTTATTCAACTTTCAAGAGAGAAGACATTTCATCAAACATTTGGTTTAAAACTGAAAACTCATAAATAATTACTTAGATTAGGGAGATGAAACCTCTAAATGATGAAGTATGATGGAAATATGACATATCATTGCTGCACTCTTTGATAATAGCTGATAACAATCCAAATAGCGATGAGAACTATGATTGGCCCATTCTGGAAATTGCACTAGCCTTTCCCAATATGATATGGTTGGCATAGACTGTCGTGCTGGAAGCGATAGTAGGTCTGAAACTGATCAGAAAGGCGATCACAGTCTTTATGATGTGCTACTCATTCTGGAAATTGCACTAGCCTTTCCTAATATGGTATGGTTGGCATAGACTGTCGTGCTTGAAGCAATAACACGTCTGAAACTTATCAGAAAGGTGATCGCAGTCTTTATGATGTGCTACTTACTCCATAAATAGGTATGATAGGCATAGAAATGTACATCCCATGAGGGAGTTGGTATGAACGGCTAGAAAGAGGGTTACAAACCTTTGAAATTAATTGCAGCAATTGTTAAAACTAGATAGATCCCTCATGATTTGCTGCAATTAGAAAGCATGCAGATTTGGTGGCCAAAATTGATATATCGAGTTGGACAATGCTCTCCTTAATTATTTCTTTCAACTGTACAACTAGTACACACAAGAAACAATAATCAAATGTACCTCTGGCACCCTATCGAACAACAATAATGCAAGGTATGGCCTTGAGTGAGTAGCATGACCATGTTTTTGGATCCAAAGTGCTATGCTTACTCTTCAAAGTGTACAACCTTTCTCAAACTCTGCAAACTACAATAATGACTCACTAAAAGGGTCACTGAAATCAAGCAAAAATATCAATTTATGATTCCTCACAAATTCATAAAACAACACACCCAAAATCTAAAAATCATCTAAATTACGCTCAAAATTGGATACCAAAAACTTATCAGCTGAAGTATACTGTCAATCCTTGTATGGAATTGTACTAGAAACTAGGATGATTTTTGTCCTCAAAGTCAACAACTCCAATGGGTTTTTGTCCTTGGGAATGAAAGAACGCATATTCATTCTTGAGAAATGAAATTGTTTCAAAAAGCAAGAAAAACCTTTTGGAAGACATTCCTTTCATTTATAACGTTTTTTTTCAAAGAAATAAAATAATATTATTTTGTTTTTTCACAATTATTCCCTCAAAGTTATAATAATATAATGAAATATTTAAATTCTTGGTAAATAATAAAAGCTAAGTGTCTCTCAAAGCCATGGCAAGGGCAAAGCATATCGTTTGGATGGTCAAGATTGATGTTTCAGAGGATGTTGTGGAAGATGAAGAAATGCTAAAGGAATCTGCAATTATCGGAAGACTCATTGGACCGAAGCAAACAAGGGAGAGAATAAACAAATGGTTGCATGAATAATGCTAGCTCCAATTTGTTTTGAAGTTTCTGCCAAAAGGTTTCTTCATTGCAAATTTTCTTAAACAAGAAGATTGGGAGGAAATCCGAAGTGGAGGAGTATGGAAAATGGGCGATATTCCCCTTTATTTGCAAAAGTGGGAACCAAATTTCCACCCTAATAAATTTTCATTGCAAGAAGGCTCTTGTTGGGTGAGATTGTACAATCTTCCAATTGAATATTGGTTAGAGGAATGTTTGTCAAAAATCGAGAGCACCCTAGGTACATTGCTAGATATTGATACTAAAATCATGGAGAAAGAATCATATCTATATGCTAGGTTGGCAATTGCTGCAATCAAAGAAATTCTGAAAGAAATCGTTCTTTGGATAAGGAATAGAGTATGGCCCCCATCTATAGAAATAGAGGAAAAAAATTCTTTTGTCTTAGATGCTGGAAAAGAAACCATTCGATGGCGCATTGTTCTTATAGACCACCAACAAATGAAGTTTGGATGTAGAAAAAGCAAGAGGAAATCAATGATCTAAAGGAAAATTAGGAAATTAAGGAAAAGATGAACATGGATGATGTAATTGCCCCTACAAATAACACAGCCCTTCTAGTTTAGGGTACAGTAGTGAAACATGATGCTTTGACTCCCCTAATTTCAAATGAGCCAATCAAGTCCCAAGATAACAATTCGAGCATGGTTAAAGCGGTTCTAGAAGTTCCAATGGAGGCCTCCCTAAAGAACACTTCAGAACAACAAGATGCCCAAGTAGCTTCAAAAATTTTAAAACCAAATTTGAAACTCAACAAGAGGAAAGTAGGAAGATTAAATTGATGCTTTAGGCCAAGGATGGATTAGCAGAAGGACATACTGTCATCAAATTTTTTCTAAGGACTAAGGGAGGAAACCCCTACGCTATGGCACAATGAATATCATCACGTGGAATGTTAGGGGCTTAAACACCCCTAACAAGTGGTGCCTCCTCAAGTGCCATTTACATACAATAAATACTAATATCATATTGCTTCAGGAGACAATTATTGGAGGATGAGAGAATTTTTTTTTCAAACCAATGTGGTGGATGGGATAGTAAATTTGTTCATGCTAATGGTGTGTTTGAGGGAATTGGAATATTATGGTGAGCACAAAGGGTGAAGATAGGTGATTGAATGGAGAATTGTCAATGTATGGCCTACAAAGTAATAGAGATAGGCACAAAACTTTCATTTGGACTTCTAAATGTATATGGCTCGATCAAGACAAAAGATAAAGCAAAGGTATGGATTGAAATCACCAATTTCCTGTCAAATTTTACTCATGATGTAATTGTTATTGGGGGTGACTTCAACTCTATATTATCTCCATGGGAAAAAAAGGAGGGAATAACCATGTCTCTCAAAGCTAGAAAGATTTGTGGAAGTTTGTCAATAATAATAATTTCATTGATGTTCCTTCCAAAAAATGGAGAATTCACTTGGACAAATTGTAGGAAAAGTTTTACTTGCATAGTTGAACACCTTGATAGATTCCTTGTCTCTCTTATTTGATTTGAGCTCCCCATACTCATTGAATCCTCAATTTTTCCAATCTCAGGTTTAGATCGTTCTCCTGTCACCCTTAATCTTTGTGATGAATGCTCACTTCCATAGTGTCCATTTAAATTTGAGAAGATGTCGCTTCAAGATGGGTCTCTGAAAAATATAATAAAAACTTGGTGGATAGAGATGCAAGTGCCAAAAGGATCTAAAATGTTCATAGTGGCAAGAAAAATAACATCAATCAAAAATAGGTTGGAAGAGTGGAATGCCAATACATTCAAGAACATTTTTCAAGAAAAAGTTAAGGTGGAAGTGAAATTAGAAGATCTCAATAAAAAATTAATAAATCAACGAATGTTCGCGGAAGATTATAAGAAGGAATTAATGAAGACCCACTTCGAGCTCCTTGCAAGGGAAGAAATTTATTGGAGATCTAAATCTTGGGAGACATGGCTAAAGGACGAAGATTTACATACAATTTTTTTTCACAATTCAACAAAATCTAGAAGAGCACAAAATAAAAGCACTTTTATCCATAGAATGAATGGATCTCTAGTAGAAGAGCAATTTGGGATACAATATGGGGTAGTTAATTACTTTCAAAATTTATTGGTTTGTCCGGACGCTACAAACTTTATAGATCAGAAATTGTTCCTAGACCTATCACTAAATCTATTTTTGAAGCAGACAACAAGATGTTAATGGAACCAATTTTGAAAGAAGAGGTGAGAAGGGTTGTCTTCTAGTTACATCCAGATAAGGTGTCTGGCCTTGACGAATTCCTTGCATTGTTCTTTCAAGAATAGTAGGACATTCTTGGAGATGAATATGGTCTGCAATTGAAGATCAGTGGAAATGTTTTTTTTAAAGGATATCAATGCAACATTCATTGCTTTAATTCCAAAAAAGCAAGATAAAAATTCCTTTGCGAATTTTTAGCCAATGTCCTTATTTAACATGATTTACAAGATAATTTTAAAGGTTTTGGCAAATCATTTGAGTAATTCTGCCAAACATCATATTGGAAGAGAATGTGGCTTCAATCCTGGTCAAAATATAATCGACAGTATAATAATCACACATGAAACTGTGCATTCCACCTCTTCCTCCAATCAGAGTAGCATGGTTATGAAGCTAAACATTAGTAAAGTGTATGCCAGAGTCAATTGGAGATTCTTATCAAAGACAATGGAGAAATTTGGCTTTAATGGAGGCTAGATTGAATGGATCATAATTGTATTTCCAGTGTGAAATACTCGATACTAGTTAATTGCAGCTCGTGCGGCTTCTTTGAGGCAACTAGAGGTCTTTGACAAGGAGACCCTCTGTCTCCGTTTTTGTTCATACTAATGGCTGATGCATTTGGGAGTGCTATTAAGTTTATTTTAAATAAAGGCCGATGGCAAGGAGTCATGGTAGCAAATAAATTTCCTGCTATTACCCACCAATAGTTTGCAGATGATACAATTCTATATGGGGAATCCAATTTAGATGAGGCAACTTTTGTCAAATATCTTTTGGACAAATATGCTGCTGCATATGGACAAACTATCAACGAAGAAAATTGAAAATTTTCATTTTCAATACCAGAAAGAGTATTGTTGGTGTTTCAATTCACACCTTTGGAATGTAGATTGGAAACAGACAGCTATGCACAGTTGAACTGCTCTTCAAATTAAGAGGGGAAGCTCCCTCTTTGCTGATGATGCTTAAAAAGAATACTAAACTACTCGCTAATCTTTTTATTCTCAGCTAAGAGCACAAGTTTATAAAACTCTTTTCATCGTAGCTGAGGTTTTCTCTTTTCTAAAACTTCAAACTGCAACTAGGCCTACTCTAAAGACGCTTCTGACAACTCAAGTAAACTCAAAGCTTGAGAATCAGAAGTAAACAAGGAATGATTTGATTAACACAAGCTTAAATAAAATTTCTCCTAGATAACACCTGAAGACTCATTGTACTTATGAGATGTAAGCTGAAATAAAAATTATGCAAGCAAATACATAAGACAAAATACTGAAAGAGATTGAGACCAGTGTTACCAGGGGATGCGTCCCCGGGTCTAACCCCCCCGTCCTCGTCCCGGAAACGGCCAGGGGGACGATAGCAGTGTACCATATTCTTTTTATTTTGATTTTCATATCGTAATTGAAAAAAAACAGTATTGGCAATGAATTCTTAATAAAAATGTTATAAGCTGAGTTTCTATAATCTATATATGCATGTTTTATCCTTGTTTTCATATGAATATTTAATGTTTCCCTATATATTTTAAATTTTTCTATATTTTATATAGTTGTCCCCCACCGTCCCCAAATTTGGCCAGAAAATTTGGAAACTTGGGGACTTGTTCCGCTGTCCCCTACTGTCCCTGTCCCAGAAACTTGGGGTAATACTGATTGAGACAGTGTAATGTCCCCAATTTAGCCCTACGCTCTTCATTTGGATTTAGCCTATTTGAACTCGTAGGCTAGCGAAGCTCGAATCAAGGTTTCCAAACTTCTTGGAGGACGTTTTCATCTTTTTGCAGAGCTTGCACTTGGAAATGTTGAACTTGGATTGCGGATTCCTTCTGGGTTTTCTGAGAGCTTCGCGTTGGTGGTTTCGGTTCGACATTCTGAGCAATTACATGGATTTACTATTTTTAGTAAATTCTATTTTTAGCAGTTGACTTGTTGACTCCTAATTAGTAGGCTTCACTATGGCAGTCTGTTCAGACGGTATGGTTGAATTTGGCTTCTGATGCATTTCCATGGTGATATAAGATATTTTATATTATAATGTTATAATTTAACATTATAATTCCTTGTTCTAGCATCATGAATTAATATTGTCTTTAAAAGGGGGACATTGAAGGGTATTTTCACATGGAGGAAATATTTTAATATTTCTAAAGCCAAATATTGCTCAAGGAGTTTGGACGCCAACTTTGGGTGAGCCAAATATTTTATTTAAAAAGTGAAATTTATCTTCTTAAGCAAGTACGCCATCCTGAGGGTGAAGACAAAAGACAAGTCAATGACCTAAAAGAATCTTTGAGGTGGCGCCCTTCTTGGAGGTTTCTAGAAAGCTCTTCTGAAGTTATAAATTGGAGCTCGGGTCCTCATTTTGTTCATCTGATGAATTTGCAAAGTTATGCTGCCGGAATGGTGTTGGAATTGCTTCGAGGAATGCATACCTCCTAGCTTGGCTCTTCTTCTTGCTTGAAAGACAGCAACTAGTTGAGAGGTTTAGTTGTAGTTGGTTTCCTTTCATTGTAGTTGGTTCTTCTCACATTTTGTAGTTGAGTTATTGTATTTTCTGTCAATTTTAGAGTTGCTGGTTTGTATGGCTGTAGGTTGTTTTTACTCACAACTCAAGAAACAGAAATAATATTGTTCTGGGTACTGTTCCAATCTATTTTCCTATGTAGGGCGACCATATGTGCAAGTTTCCAGAATTTTATTTGAAGTCTATGAATTATCTAAAGTAAATCGCCCTTGCTTGCAGGCAATTTCACTTTGTAAGTGCTTTGGAAGTCGTGCAAAATAAATAGGGGTCTTTGTGAGAAGTTTTTGTGATCCATCTTCATTGTCATCATCATTAGAATGTTTTGCAACTGATTTCAAGTTAAATGAGTGAGTATTGAGAGAGATATGAGCATTTAAGTGAGTTATGGAGTTGCTGGTTTCACCATTTTTAACTGCAGGTCTGTCATATCAGACTTAGTAAAATTATTAATAGGTTGGGATTGTCTGTCTTAGTCATATTAATCATTCTGGAGTAGCTCTACATTTCAGTAGTTTGATTATCACTCTAATCCATCGTGCTTGCAGGAGATATATTACATTGTAAGGCTGTTAGTAGTACTAACCAGCCAATATTCACATTTGTAAGCTCTTTATTATATTTCCCACTATTAGTGGAAGAGGCTGGCTATGCCACCTATTTGCTTGTTTAAGAAATCTACATTTCCCACATTTTGTGGAAGATACTAATCCTTGCTCAGTCTATTGTATTTACTTTTTAGTTGCTCCGTCATATGATAGTGCCTATCCATCTTGGATAAGAGTGCACATACTCGGCGTTGAGCTCCATTTCCAATATTGTATTTCATGTAATTGCTTCGCCATATGGTAGCTACCTCCCACTCTGGGTTGGAAAGCACATTCTTGGTGTTGAGCTTTTCATTCAATTGCTGGTTTATGATTTGAGCTAACCCTAACGGGTACTTTGGTGCTGTTGTGATGATCTCAAAGTTTGAAAAAATTGGTTCGGTTCATTACAGTGGTATCAGAGCCAAGATCCTGCCATCCTGTGCCCAACAGAGTTCACTTGATAGATGAGTGACAGAGAAAACAGATTCTACATCAGAGGTCAGAGCTGAGTTCAGTGTCAGCTTTCAGAAGTTTCAAAGATGTTGCGTTTTCTAAGGTCCGGAGATCGTGAGAAGTCAGATTCAACTATGGTATTTGAGGAAGGAAAGGTTAGTGATGTTGTAAGGGATTTCATTGAATATGCCAAACAGTATAAAAGACAATGTGAACATGAGGCTGCCAAACTCCGTGAGCAATATCAAAACATGCCAGATGATTATAGGTACAATGTTTCATTTGATTCCCATTTGAATTGTGTGGCATTATTGAAGCCCGAAAAGTCGGAGATGGTGGATCACATTAGGAAAATGATAAAAAGGGAAGCAGAACAAGCTTTGGTTGAAGAATCAAAGAAGGAAGAAGATGAAGTGCCTATTTGTGAATTGCAGCGCACAAATATGCAAGTAGAAGAGAAAAATAAGTCATCTAGCATTGAAAATGGCACAAGCAAGGTGCACATATCACATCAAAATGAATGTGAGCTTGATGAAGATACCTTGGCAAGTGAAGAGTTAAAGGTAGAGCCCCATAATACTTCCCTTGACTTGCATGTAATAGGAAGTAATGAAGATCAGCTTGGTGAAAAGAACATAACAACAGTCTTGAGTCCCAATGAGGATTCATCCAATGAAGGTCTTGAGAGAAATGACTTCACGAAAGATGTTGGTAGGATTATTGTTTGGGATGAGTTCGTTGAAGAAAAGGAAGATGAAGGACATATTAGTGATATTGGAGGCGAATCCCATGAGTTCATGCATACTCATTTTGAAGATTTGATGAAGAAGGATTTTCTTCTTGTTGCTGACCCAACTTCCCAAGAAGTTCCGCATGAAGAAATTGGCGACATACTTTCCCATGAAGGTCCCGAAGAAGATAGGGATGGTGAAGTTTTCAAAACAAGTATAGAAGGTTCTTCACTCCATTTCCATGGTGACGTTGTTGGACTTGGGTTTGACCAGCAAACCGAACCATGGGAAAGAAATGTTTTTGAAGTCAGCTTAAGAGATTCAGGAGTTGCTTATTCTCTGAGTCAATACCTTTAGTGGAGTATGAGAATCTTTTTCCGGTTGACCATCGTAGTAAACCCCTTGGCATTTGGGATCTGGGTGTATTGGAACCAAGGTATGATAAAGAACCTTTGTGGGATGAATTTCCCTTTGATCCAGATGAAGATTAGAAATCAGATTGCATTGGAAGTTGTGAGGTGGCTTTTGGAGGTGTCTTCGAAGAAGAAGATTGTTCAACGAAGCTCCATAATGATCTCTTTGAAGTGGTTGCAGCTACTAAAGAAGGGTATGTTGCTACAGGAACTTTCCAAACAACGGACAATTATGATCCATTGATCAAGTTTGATGCTGCCATAATGTTTGATCAAGGAGATGGTGATGAAGAAGAAAAGCTAGAAGACCATATGGCTCTTGAAGATGTAGAGTTTGAAGGTGTTACTAAACAAAAATCTGATTTTTCAATGCATGAAGCTGATTGCAAACTTAGGGTCAAAGAAATCGTGGAGTGTGTTCCTCTCCATGACATTGAGCATTCTCCTCTAGTTGATGGTGAAAGACAAGAAGGTTCAGCTATGATGGCAGCAAAGACACAAATCAAAGTTCTGATTTTGAAAGGCAGCCAACCAGCAATCCACCATCTTTGCATACTCTTGAGTGGGAAGATCAAGTCAAAGAGTCCTTTAAAAGGGAAGTGCAAGTTCTATCCCAATTTGATTGCACTCACAGTTTGATTGAAGATTTCTACTAGAAGGCTCAACTTGAAGAGAGAAGAAGAGGAGTTAAGGATGAAGTTGCTCTTCACAACTTGCAAATTATCAAAGACTCTTTGCAGACATTGAAATCAGATTGCATGCACTTGATTGGAGATAGAGATCATGCCTTTGAAGTTGTAAAGAAGACCATTTGTGCTTTCCAAGAAAAGGAGAGTATGGTTGATGAGCTCACTCTGGAGCTCGAATCAACAAGGGACAAGTTGAAAGAAACTCAGTTGGCTCTAACGGAGGTTGAAGACCAGTTTGCTGATTTCAAACTTTCCAAGGAGCAAGAGAATGCACATAAAGCCAAAGAAATCAAGCAAGTAATTGGTGAGCTTGATAGTCTTCGAGAGGAGTTTGACTTCAAAGGTTTCACAAGAAAGATTGAAGTTGCAAGTTCAGATTTGGATCAGCAAGATGGAAAGGAGGGCTTCCAAGTTTATGACAATCCTCTCTTTGATTTGCAAAAAGAGTCATGTAGGGAAGAAACCAAGCAAGAGGTCGAGTATAAAGCTTCGTCTAATGGTGCTTTGTTATCACTCCATGAGAATATGCCAAGTTTGTTGATTAGTAATGAATGCATAAATGGGTTTGAGGATGAGAGTCCATATGGGAAGTGTCGAAGCAAGGTATTTTCAACATCTATGACATCAAGGTGTTGATGAGACAAGTTGTGATAGCTGTTGGTAACTTCATTACAGCAGCAATGAGTGAAGATTTCAGACCTGTTGATGTGTTTTTCGTGACCGCACCAACGCAGAATAAGGTCGCCAACGGCTACCCTATTCTCTCTTGATCAAAGTGTTCCGCATGCTAAGATTGCAAGAAAGTTCATGCATTCAACTCCAAGGTTCTTTCAGTGCGAATAGGCTCAGTTGGCTCGATGTGATTTGCTGGTATTTCAAGGGGACTTACGGAATTATTCGGCAGTGGAGAAAGGAATTCAAAGTCTTCTGAGCTTCGCCGACACTTTTTCAGTGAGGAATTTAATCAGTGCTCAAATTGTGAATTTTCGTAAGGGAAAATTTAAAATTTTCTAAGGCAAAGTGAAGAAGATGTGTTTTCAAGGTAAAATACTCCAGACGATGAATTTGAAAGAAACTTCCTAGGTGAATTTTCTCAAGTTCTTCGTGAAGATAATTTTCCTGGACCTAAGATGAACGAGATCAAAATTGCGAACACCTCAGATGGAAAAGTAAAGGGGATACAGTTGAAGTCAAGATGTTGGAAAATCATGAAGGACGCAAAGTTGGCTAGTGAAGACGATGAGCCCCTGAAGATCAAAGTGCGAAAATCAGGTAAGTAAGTTAAGATTATATTATGAAATGTCCTAATACTCTTCTCCTCGCTTGTTTTGCAGGAGGAATGTCGAGGCCAGAGCACGATGACTTGAAGTGGTGAAACACGATGATATTACAACCTTCAAAGGAAGACAAAGTATGAGTTTCACATGAAGGAAGAAAAGTTTCAAAAGTTGGCTAAGTGACAAAGGAGCGTTTTCAAAACTCGAGATGGAGAAAAGAGTGGAAGTTCGAGCAAGGTTGAAGAACAAAGTCAAGAAGAAAATCAAGAGCAGTTGAACTCCAGATTCTGTCAAATTTTATTTGAGGAGTCAATCTTATAGATTCTTTTACCCTCCTCTAAGCAGTCAACAAAATTGGCTGAACGTGAACAACAGAGCAGTGTGAACGCGTTTCAAGGCTGGAATCTTCTAGAAGGTGGGGGCCATTAATTGCCTCATTTATTACCCCACTCTCCTTTGTGGCGGTTTTTAGGGCAAATCTTGTTTAGGGCTGAGGTGGCACGATCTGGGCCATCCAGCCGATTGTAACCCTAGCCGTCTTTTGAGACTTGGCTAGCTATATAAAGGGGGAGTCCCCCTCATTGGTAACTCAGTAGACAGTAGAGAAGATCAAAGTAGAATTAGAGTAGAGGGACAACTTAGAAGTAGCTTAGAAGTAGATTGATAGTGTAGTTGGAGGAGAAGGAAAGTTTTCCTTTGAAAACTTTTGTAAGAGATTGTCGTGTAAAACTT
>VDFB02051551.1:334648-440885 GCA_007258455.2 Sequoia sempervirens | reverse complement strand
TAAGAATCCTGGTGATTCTCAACCCCGAAACCCTAACTGTGAATTTTGTTTTTGCAAGTTTTGTGTTTTGTTGTGTTTTGGATAGGTTTTTGCAAATAAATAGAAAGCTGCAATTTTCTTATAAATGCTTGAAAAATTCATAAAAAATAAATAAATAACAACTATGCATCAATATTGATTCCCAGATGAAGGCGCATTAATCTATTCAGTTCCAGAACTCAGATATCAAAGGAAATCAATTACAGAGAGTGGAAACAATATTTTATTTTGAAAAGAACCTGTAGACTTGCAGGCGCCAGAAAACAAGAAATATTGTACGGCTGAAGCAAAATATGAATCCTTAGGCTCTGGAAACAATGCTGAAGCTCTGTAGAACCTAGGCGCACCAGATCCAAGTGATACAGACTGATAACTGAAGGCGTGGTTTCCTGAAGGAGAAGGTACGGCTTGCTAGTACATAAATGTACGGCCCCAACAGCAGCATTAAATAAAGTACGAACTCAATAAATAAATGCCAGATCTCTGTGAGAATAACTCTGTGAAGTCGCCTCAACTGCTAGATGATTATTCACTGTCAAACCCTGACTAAATCGACCAATAAGCTCAATCTGTAACCTCTGTGTGAAGTCACCAAGAAGACAAGCTTCAACTGATATTGCACAGTCTCAGTATGCCAAATTCTGAAGAGGTATCGTTCTCCAGAATCAATTCATCTGTTGAAACCCTAGGTTTTGCAAACTCCAATGCTCAGAGCAAATACAAGACAAATTTGAATAACATATCATAATGGTTCGATTTGTCTTTCCTGTGAATATATATGCTTCTTCAAAAATTCGACCAAACCCTTCTTTTAATAATCATTTTAATAAAATGATTTAATTAGCCTGTTTGGACTTAGGAAGAATATTTAATAATTGGCGCCCCTCATCATTAATGAATAAATATTCATTCATTAAATTAATTATGCCACTTTATTATAAAGTATTAAAAATACTTTATAATACGCCTTAATTATAATATTTAAATACATTAATAAAGTGACTTTATAATATAAAGTCAAAATATTAAATATTTAATAAATCATTAAATACTCCGTTATTCTTCCATCTGACCAACAAACTGATGCCCTGGGTCGAATCTGAGCTGACCAGCTGAACCAGGTGCCCTGCCAAAAATAGCAGCTTCCGCTTGCCCTACTTTCTGAAAATAGAAAGTCTCTGAAAAACCACTCTGAATGATTCTGTGAAGGCCCAACCTGAAACAACTGCAATACTGAAGCTACAAAACACTGAGTAACTGCCTCAGAAGATCCTCTGCACACATCTGTCAGCCTACGAGGATCGAAATAATAGGCTAACCACATAACCAGCTGCGCTGACTAGGATGGGGACATCACACTTGCTTATAAGGGACCTTTTTAATTTCTTTTTGTTCGTCTCCTATTTGTTTGCACTTTCTTTATTTCTTTTCCTTGTGTTTTCTCCAAAATTTCCCTGTGTGCTTTTTATTTAAATTAATCTATTGGTCCAATTGGTCCAATGGATAGCTTCTTTGGTCCTTGTTTTGTGTGCCCCTCTCTCCCCCTCATCTCTTTCCTTAAGCTTTTTAGTTAGTTCTTGTTCTGCAACTTATCATCTTCCTCCTTGCGCTCTCAGCTATCTTGATGATGGATCACAAAGTGTGATCCAAAACATTGATGCAAAAATTTTTACACAATTGAATTCAGAAATCATACTAACAAGATTCCTTTTGTCAGTTGAACTGGTTTTCAGTATATTTCCTTAAAAAAGGGTAATGGTGGTGTCAATCTTTGTTGTAGGTACCTGCATGTCTTTTGATTTGTGTTCCACAGTTCTTTATATGCACTGGGGAAGCATCCATGTGAGTATAGAGAGAGATGAATATAGATACACAAATATATATGACCATGGAAGTGTGCCTCAATATGCATGTGCCTGTACAATTTCATGCATACAGTGGCAGTATGCAAATTTATCTGGCTTATATTTGCATAGATTTATTGCCTCTGAGTATATGGAATCTTGCATTGTTACTTGGAAAAGATTACCTCTAGTTTTACTTTTGTTTTGCTTTTGCAGGTTAATTGGTTTGATGAGACTGCCAATGTTAAAACTTAATTATTGTAGTTTTTCTGTGTGAACAGCGAGCAATACTACTGCAGCATACATCTTGGCAGAAGGGTATAAGAATGAGTAACCTTATGGAAGAAGTAAGTTGTTCTGTTTCATTTAAGGGTTTAGAATGTGTGTCTTTTTTGAATGATTTTCTTAAATAATAGTGTTTTGATTAAGGCTTTACATTTATATGTCAACAGATTTATGGACCTCTTTCAAATATCAGGACACTAAGCAAAATGTTACTACCACATTTTAAGAGAACTGAGGTTGCTATGTCCTTCCACTTAAATATACTAAGCCTTAATATGTTAAAATAATTTGTATTTACTTGCATGGTATAATTAGGACTGTGAATCTTTGGGGAGAAATGATGAAGTTTTTGGATACTGGATGTTTTTATCAGTTGATCTAGAAGTAAATTTCATCTTGATCTATGTGCAGATTCCACATGATATATTGGAAGATATACTAGTGCAAGGGGAACGCATGAAAGACATTGTACAGGAATTGCAAGATGCCTTCTACTACACCAAGGTAGTGAAATGGGATTACGAATTCTTTACTTTTGGTTATAGAAACATTTTATAAAAGGAAGCAGCTTCAGTAACCGAATTTTTATCTTGTATTTGTTCACTTGTCTTGTTTTATCTGCAAATAGGATTTAGCTAATGAATTTCTATTATTGCAGCAATTTATTTAAGAGGAAGATTTATTTTTGTGCACTTAAATTGAATTGGATTGTGCATTATATATGCCGGATTTTGTATTATATGAGATATTGAGGAATTTGGTAATTTATAGTGTTCCATGAGGATGCATCCCATGCTCAAATTTGCTGTTTATGGGACAGGGATGTCTCTAGGACTTGGGGATGGTTGTGAAACATCTTGCCACCATCAAAAGGAATGTCTTCGGGATGTCTCTCTTAAAGAGGGGATGTTAGGGGTTATAGATGTCCTCGATACATAGGAGAAACTCCCAGCACCTTGTGTTGTCTTTGAGACTGTCGGCCATTGCCTAAGACACTCTTAAAAGAAAATTTGAGCAAAAAATCGGTCACTTTTCTTAATGTTTGTGCCCCAAAATTAACATTAAAAGTTTATGGGCCCCACTCATACCCTAAGCACTCAAAGCTTGTAAGCATCGAGCAAAGCTGCAGCTTGCATAGTTGATAGCAAGAGTGAGAGCAAGCAAGAGGAAGAGAAAGTGCTAAGTGTTAAAGTTTCAACACATTGCTCAAGCCAAAAGCTGTTAATCTTTCAAGGTAAGCCACAACTCTTTATCTTTAGAGATTTTATTTTAATTGTTGGTTCCTAAATGGCTAAATCTGAAATCAATGTTTATGTGATAGTTTATTGGTTTTTTTTTCAATTTATCTATATAATAAAATTCAAAGTTGCTGGTTCTGGTTTGGGATCAGGTATGGTTACAGAATATGGGTATGCTGGTATGACAATTTTTTTTCCTTGGGTATGGTACATTTGGGTATGGTTGTATTATATATATATGCAACAAAATTTAAAATATACAAAATTGTAAATACATTTGATAGTATGATACATCATCAATCATCATTTGTTGTACTCATTCACCATTGAAATAGTGGAATAGTTGTTCATATCTTGTACTCGCTCACCACTGAAAAGTGGAAGAGTTAACTTTCATTTCCTTTATTGTATAAGAAATGGAAGTACCAAGCTAACTCCACTGAACAAGTGGATCAACTTCAGCTGCTTTAATTGCAAAGTATCATTGTAATCCTTACACTGTATGCTCTCACCTCGCCCATATCGGGAGCTTGGTGATCAGAAAGTGGAAAGGAAAGTTGATTACCAATTTCTATTATTGAGCTAACAAGAATTTTCAATAATAAGGGGGTCATTATAGTGAACCTTATCATAAATGATATCTTATGTCCGCATTCTTGAGTTATTGCATGATTGACAAATGCCTGCCATGCTCAAAGATTCATTTCCTGGATATATGCATATCAGTTCTCTTGTACAATGGATTTGGATGATAATGAAATTGAACAACTATATGTAATATTCTATCATCATATGACTATGGGTGCTTTGGCTTGAATTCTACAATTGGTTTTCAGATTTAATATTATTTAAAGGGCATCTGCTTTCCGAGACTCTCAAGAATGTTGGGTAACTAAAGCTCATCCATTAGTTAGAAAGGTAGGAATGGTTAAGGGATGGTAAGGGGTGACAGAGAAATATAAATTTAATCTCCCAGAGACTACACCAAGTTCTACCCAAGATATAATCGTGTGACTGGAAACCTGATGATTATTAATAATATTTTAGGGGTAAAATCACCTACCAATCTAGGCTAATTAAAGCAATGCAATCATTTAAGCGTAAACTAACCTAAATTAATTAGAGCTAGGTTGATAAGCTTACATTAAATAATTTGGAAAATAAGGGGGATAGATGCACTTAGCTTTGGGAACAATCATGAAGAAACATAGTTGATGTCATTTTGGAATCGTTTGCCACAGTACAAAAGTTAATGATCTCAGTCTAGAAGTTAATGATCTAAGTTTGGAAGATGTCTTGAGTTTTGAGAAGTCTGAAATTTCTGTGGTTAAGATCCAAGTTTCTTGGGTTCAAACCTGAATACCAGAGTCATGATCTGATGCATGGATTTGAACTAGGCAGCACAGAAATGAATTGGCAAGGTGGAGACTTCTGAAAACTGTTTCACTATGATTCTCTGGTCTTTGATCTGCTTGTTAGGATGGTGGTGTCTATATACACTCGTGGAGAATTTGTAAGGCTGCCAGGGTCAAGTTCCCCTAGGTCAAACCCTTAGTTGGACCAGCTTTATGGCTTGGACGAAGATTAAAAGACAACATTGACCAGCATGCAAGTAGCCTATATGCAAATGAGATTCTTTGTCCTTGAAAAATTTGATGTGTGTTCTAATGGTTTTTCCTTGTAATTGTATGTGAATTAATTGTACATTGAATGTCTTTAAATATCAAAAGATGGCAGCAAGTTGCACATACATGTACCAAGCCGGCTTATAACAGCTAGTAGGAAGGGGTGGGAATGTGGAATGTGGATTTAAAGACATCAATTAAAGGTTCAATCTTGAGCACTGCAAGATCAATCCCTAGTGACTTGGGAATGAACATGTGTGTGAAAGTTCAGATCTTGAGGCAATGGGAAAATACATGAAGGTGGATGCAAATATAAGTGCAATAAACTAAAAGGGTAAATATATGGGAATGAGTGTAAATGGGATGCAATAAGGTCAAATGTATGGAAATAGGTGTAAGTGGGACGAAATAGGGGTAGATAAGGATTAGGAAATGAGCCAAACTTAGCACAAGATCATGCCACTTGTCGTGTAATGTCCCCTTGTTTCTAGCATTGGCATCTTTGCAATGGTTAGCCTATCAGTGGGGTTCCCGTAGGCTAATACAGTGGATAGGGAGCCCATTCGGGGGTCTAGTGACTCTTTGGGAAGGTTGTGTGGTGTTTCAGGAGCTTTGAGCCGATTTCCTACTTTTAGGAATAGTTCCTATTTTTTAGGGGGGCATTGGCAGTTGTCCTGCTTTGTTCAGACATCACCTCATGACCCGTTGTAGCATGAGTTTTCCAGTTGGAGGAGTCAGGTGATGGTCTCGGAATAAAAATTGAAATATTAAAGTATTAACTTTAATGTTTTAATTTAATAAAGTGATTATTTCACTTTATAATACATTAATAAAATAATAAAGTGACTTTATTAAAAGAATGTATTTTAAGTCACTTTATTAATATTTTATTATTGAAAAAGGCAAAACCCTAACTTGGGCATGGGACTTGGAGAAGGCATAAAGAGAGAAAAGAATATCTTTTTCAAGATCCAAGTTTATTATACACAAATAGAAAGCTGAGCAATAAGGGTTTGCAGGTATGGAGTCCCAAGCTGATTTGAGGATGAAAACCCTTGATTAGGACAGAGTCTACAGGTGTGGAAGATCACCCAAGGTCTCTTGTTTGGATGTTTTCACACAGAGATCATCATCAGAGCATTCATAGATTTACTTTGAAGTTTCATTCAGCATTTTTAGTTTATATTAGCAGATTAGAATAAGACAGAGGTCACTTCTGGCAATTGCACTGTAAGCCGCTAAATAGTCAATTAGCAAATATGAATAAATGAGATTAGTTAGCACTCGGGATTAGTTAGTACAGGTCAGTTGCCGACGGTTGGTGCTCTCAACCGACGCTGGTTAACTATTTATGTTGCTGTTGGTTCGTAGTCAGGAGTGTGGTGGATATGATAATGTAATACTGCAAGTACATGAATAAAGACTGCAATGCTTCATATATATCTGTTCTGTTCTGTGAATGTTTTACATACTCAATGACATAGTGTTTCTAGTTTACTTCTATAGCATATTGAATTACCATTATTGGAGTAAACATTTGGCGCCGTTGCCTGAGCGGACTAGGGCATCACTCATCATGGCAGCGTAATGGGTCAACTGGCGGAAGAACCTGTAAATGCTAATGAGGAACGGGAAGACCGATTGACGGAAGATCTGGTTAATCTGTGGAAGATATCGTTACGAGATCACGTACGAAGGGAATCCCAGATATGGGAGATCCCTGAGGAAGTTATCTGGGATAGATTGGAAGTGAACGACGAGGTGAATCATCTCTTGAATCGTATGCCCCGATTATTGGCCCGTCACTCCATTATTCTGCAAGACCTCCGAGAAGAAGAAGATCGGGAACGCCGAAGACAACAAATACTACAACGCCACGAAGAACGAACTAAACGAGAAGAAGAACGAGACACGAGCCGGAGACGTACATCCGGTAGCCAACGATGATCGCCTGAACATATTTTAAATGCCCGTATGGCCAAACAAAGACAAGAATCGAGTACCTGAAGGGCACGAGACTCAAGAAGAAAAGGTTCGGCGATCACTCCGCTGCAAGAACAAGAAAACCAGCAAAGAAGATTGCAGCAAGCCGGTAAGGAACTGGATGAGGATTTAATTGAAATAAATCAGAGCATTAAAAGAACATATGAAAACCTGACAAGAATAGACACATCCATTGGACGAGCGCACCAAAGTTTGACAGAAGGAAGGGACGGAGATCCCTTCGGCACTCCGTACGTAGGAAGATATGATTTCCATGAGAACGAAGATGACTTGAGCAATAGTATCCGACGATTTCGAGAGTTTTCCCTCTCGGATGATGACAAACGGCTGTCGAGTGGAAGATCAGAACTCAATACCCCAAGGCAGAGAGAGCACCAGAGGGAACCCCAAGAGACTCACGGTGTTGAGGACGCTGACGGAGGACGTGGGAGTGACTCGTACGTGGCCGAGAGTGCAAGTGACGCACAGGGACGTAGCAAGGCAACCACCAGTCTAATTGGGTCCAACACACAAGGAGGACAGCAGGGAAAGATGGCTCATCTGGATAGGCAAAAGCTGCCGAAGTTCATGGGGAATGGGTCTGAAGATCCTGTACGAAATTGCAAGACATGTGAGACTATCTGGATAGCCAACGAACAGGATGATCCTGACCAGTGGCTGAGAGCATTTCCGGCGACACTCAGAGACAGTGCCATTGATTAGTACTCTGAATTAGACCAAGCACAGAGAGCTACATGGAGGGTACTGAAGCAAGCTTTCCAGGAGGAGTTCAAACTCCTATGGGACGATAGCGAGATTGTCACGGAGATATACAATACTAAACAAGGAAAGCACGAGGGCGTGCGGACCTACAACCGGAGGTTGAAAGAATTGATTGGAAAGCTTGAGGCATAGCCGGCAGATGGCTTGAAGAAACGATGGTTCATTGAAGGGCTGATTCCCTCGCTTCAACGAAATATGAAAGTGGTACCGCCATCCTCGTTCACTGAAGCATATAACCGAGCAATGGATATTGAAAGCGAGAACAGGACATCATCGAAGGGGAAGAAGAAGGATGACGAAGAGAGTGCCGAGGAAAGTGAAGATGAATCAACCACGGTACAAGCCCTTCGTCGGGACATGATGTGGATGATGAAAGAACTGAAAGCCGATAAGGAAGGTTCTAAGGAGGCAAATGAATTATGGTGTACTGAATGCAAGACGAAAGGTCATACAAAGGCAAACTGCCCGAAAAAGTTATTTTGTGACATCTGCCAAGTGATGGGACACTCCGTTAAGGAGTGCCCATACAACTTAAAAGCAAGAAGTTCGCAAGTATTATTCACCCAAGGAGAACAGTCAACCCCTCTGACCACACCGCCAAAACCACAGAACAACAATGCATCCCCTGGAGGCTACCGTAACAATCAAAGGAATAATATGCCCAGAAGCAAAATTCAATACGATAGCAAAGGACGGCCCATGATCTAGTGCCGGAGTTGTAATGAATGGGGTCACTTTGCGAGGGATTGTCAGAGCGGCCAAAGCACTGGGGGAAAGTTATGCAAATGGTGTGGACCGGGTGATCATGAAGACACTGACTGTCCAAAGCAGAAAGGTAGCATCAATATGCTCGAGATAGCAGACGAAGAAGTCTTGGCCATCAGGAGGGCGCAATCGAAGAAGGAAAATTATCCAGACCCTCGTACGGATAAAGAAAGACTCCGGGAAGCCAAGACAAAAGTAGAAGAGACAATGATGAATGAACGTAGAAATCCTAAAACTACCAGTACGTCGCTGCAGTCGGAGTCGGAGAACATAGTACGACAGGTGCTTCACACAACCGTACCAATCAAGGTAACTGACCTTTTGCAAACGATGTCTCATTTGAGAGTAGCGCTTACAAATGTTATTGAAAATAATCTTCAGAAGGATCCGCCAGGACGAATGCTAGAACCAGTAGCCGAGACTACGGATCCAATGCTACTCGCAGTAAGTATCGGGAAGAAACCAGCTGTCGTCGAGATGGAAATTTTGGGAATGAAGTTATCTAACACTATCGTTGACGGAGGCTCGGGAGTAAACGTATTGCCAGAGGAAACATGGAAATGTTTGGGTAAGCCAACTCTCTGGCCCCCGACATTCCACCTCGTAGGAGCAGATCAGCATGGCATCAAACCCCTTGGTACACTAATGGAACAAAAAGTCTCGATCGGCACACAGCTGTTTTTGCTAAATTTTGTCATCATCCCACTAGAGAAAAGGGCGTACGATGCACTATTGGGACGAGGATGGTTGATCGCTGCAAAGGCAAACCACAACTGGAAAAGGAATACACTCGATAGAGAGTCGGGGGAGAAAATACACTATTGATTTGAAAAACCAGGCGGTCAGTGAAGATTTGGCGTCTTCGGCATCCAAATCCGGATGAGAATCAGACGCTAATGACGAAAGAATAGAACCAAACGAAGAGGGCGTATTGGAGATTGGGAGTTGCTCGGAGGATGAGACCAGCTCGTTGAACGAACTATTTCACTGGCAGATGGAAGATTATGAAGTCTTCCACCCAGATTGCAACATGCTACAAGTCAGGGAAGGGGAATTAGAAGAAGACAAAGGCTCGACTAGTGAAACATTTCCTCCAAAGTATGGAAAGTACAGGGAGGGTACGGCAGAATTGGATGTGACGGCAGCACACAAGTTTGAACGGGACAAAATCATCAAGTACGAGGAGCCAACGTTGAAGAAGGTAAACCTTGGGGAATCAGAAAAACCTAAGGAGATTCTTGTGGGTGACGACTGGGACCCCGTACTGAAGGCGGCAACATTCAAAATTTTCATGGAGTATAAAGATGCCTTTGCTTGGACGTACAAAGATCTAAAAGGCGTACCACCGGAGTTATGCGTACATAGGATCCCTCTTGTTCCTGGAGCCCAGCCCGTACGAAAGAGACCATACAGAATGAATAAAAATTATGCCGCTAAAGTACAAGAGGAGATTGAGAAGATGTTGGAAGCGGGCATCATTTTCAAAGTGGATGTCAGCGAGTGGGTATCACCGATCGTCATATCCTTGAAGAAAGAAAAGGAGCAAATTAGAATATGTGTTGACTTTCGGAGTCTGAATGCGATGACCATCAAGGACCCATTCCCTATTCCTTTCACCGACTCAATCCTCGAAGAAGTTGCCGGGCATGAAATGTACTCGTTCCTAGATGGCTTTTCGAGCTACAACCAAATCAGTATTGCGGAGGAAGACAAATTGAAGACTACGTTCGTGGTTGAGGACGGGGTGTACGCATACAACCGGATGCCGTTTGGACTGTGCAACGCACCAGCCACATTCCAGAGGATAATACTCCACATTTTTGACAAGATGTCTGTAGGTAATTTCAAAGCTTTTCTCGATGATTGGTCAATTTACAGTGATAAGGAAAAACATTTGAAAGCTCTAGGCGAGTGCATGGAAAGATGTTGAGCAGCCCGCCTTGCTTTGAATCCCAAGAAATGCAGATTTATGGTGCCACAAGGAAAGCTCCTCGGACACATTGTGTGCAAGGCTGGGTTGAAAACTGATCCTGACAAGGTGCAAGTGATTGTACAGATGGAGGCTCCAGAGAACGTCACCGGTGTGAAATCCTTCCTCGGGCATGTGGGCTACTATCGGAGATTTATTAAAATTTTTGCACAAGTGTCATATCCTCTCGACCTACTAACAAGGAAGGGCCAACCATTCATATGGGCTGAAGAACAGGAGAAAGCATTCAACAAACTAAAAGACCGATTGGTTAGCTCACCTATATTGCTGTATCTGGACTGGGATAAAGAGTTTCATGTACATGTGGATGCCTCTAATTTTGCCATTCGAGCAACATTGGCAAAAGTGGGAGCACACGGGTTGGACCATCCAGTCTTCTTTGCTAGTCGGCTACTTTCAAAAGCAAAAAGAAACTACAGTACGACCGAGCATGAGGCACTAGGAATGGTTTACTCTGTACAAAAGTTCAGACACTATCTCCTAGCCACGCCGTTCACCTTCTTTGTGGATCATCAAGCCTTAATGAATTTAGTCAACAAGCCAATCATTCAAGGACGAGTAAGCAGGTGGTTATTACTACTTCAAGAGTTTACATTTACAATCATCGTACAACTGGGTAAGAGTCATGTGATTGCTGATCAGTTGTCTAGAATCCGGTCGGGCGAACCTGCCGAGGGAGGGGTGAACGAAGATTTCCCGGATGCACACTTGTTTTAGATTGCAGTGCTACCCTCGTGGTATGAGAAGATTGGGGAATATCTGTCCACATCCACATTCCCAAAAGAGATGCCACCAGCGGAAAGGCGAAAGCTCGTCTTGAAAAGTAAGACGTTTCAGTTGATCAATGGCTTGCTTTACAAGATGGGGCCTGATCAGATCCTCCGGAGATGTATTATAGAAGAAGAGATACCAGGCGTACTAAAGGAAGCACACGACGGTTTGGCTGGCAGTCATATGGGACCGGATGCTACAACAAGGAAAATTCTTTTGGCAGGCCTATGGTGGTCGACGATGCACACTGATGCCAGAGAATGGGTGCTAGGCTGCGACACCTGTCAGAGGGTCGGAAAACCATTGAAGCGGGACTTCATGCCACTACATCCTTCACAGCCGTAGGAGTTGTTCGAACGATGGGGACTGGACTTCATTGGACCATTGAAGGTGAGTCAGTTGCGCCGATGCCGATACATAGTAGTTGCTACTGAATATCTGACAAAGTGGGCTGAAGCTAGAGCATTGCCGGACAACACAGCACAGAGTACGACAAGATTTATCTACGAGCAAATAGTGACACGGTACGACATTCCTATTCAGATCACGAGTGATCGTGGAGGGCATTTTGTCAATCATGTCATCAGACTAATGACGACGGAGTTCCGGATCTTTCACAACCTATCGAGTCTGTACTACCCACGAGCTAATGGTCAGGCGGAGTCTACAAATAAAGTACTAGTATCAGTCATTCACAAATCATGTGGCATAGAAGAAGCGGACTGGGAAGAGAGATTACCAGCCGTGCTGTGGGCATACTGTACGACGTACAAGCTATCGACGGGCCACACACCCTTTCAATTAATGTACGGTCAGGAAGTGGTGATGCCGATGGAGTACATGGTACCCAACTTAAGGATAGCCGTGGAGAATCGGCTAGGTGATACGGAAAGTTTAAAAGAACGACTATACCAACTTAATAAATTGGATGAACGAAGGATAATGGCACAATGGACGACAAAAAACATGCAGCGGAGAAGGAAGTATTGGCACGATAAGCACCTCCGGCGAATGAATTTCCGGCCAGGACAGTTAGTTCTGAAATAGAACGACCGTAATGAGATTAAGCCGGGGAAATTCAAGGTTCGTTGGTTAGGACCGTTCTGAGTTCGGGAAGTCCATGACAATGGCTCTATAAAACTGGAGAATTTAGATGGGTCACTCTTGCCAGAAGCGATCAATGGCTCCAAGTTGAAACAGTATCAAGAACGGAAGGAGAACGCTATTGCCATCAACATGTTGGGCTATGCCACTAAAGAAGACTAGGCTGTGCAAGGCGAGGACTCACAAGAATACGACTGGGGTCTGGGAGGTCCCGGTTATGCAGCCGAAGGAGTTTGGATGGAATCTAGTGTGGATCAAATCATCGAAGAGAGACTGGTGCAGAAGAAGGTAGAAGGTACTGCTGTACCTTGGATGCATAAGCACTTGACTACTGCGGTATTCGAGACACCAGCACTATGGCGGAGAATGGGTGGACACTGGTGTTACATTTCTCTATATGAAGGCCTTTGGCGAGGATACCAGGCGAAAGAATTAGATACCGAGGTGCAGAAAGAGAAAGAGGAACAACTCGCCCATGAGTGAAGCCTGTGTAAATTTGAGGATGCTGATGATGAAGCACATGATTGGAACGATGAGCAGTGGGAAGCCTATTTTGAACGAACAACTCCTTGTTTAAAGACTGTATTGATGATAGAAGATATGTTCATTTCAAGTGTAGACGGGTACATTGAAGATGTAATTAAACACTCGAGACGAGAACGGAGGAAGGTGCCGAGGTTGGTAACACAAAATGGGCTATGGAAGATAATACCTCACGCAGCGGAGCCACCAACTGAAGAAAGCGAGGAGGTTACGTGGTATCAATGTTACGGCGGGCGATATATCGACGACAGTTTCAAAGGTATTGGCCCTGCTCCATTGCTTGATAAATGGTTTGATATATAGTACATAGGATCATGTTGTGAAGAAGAATGCTATAAGCAACCTCCGCATACGTGTAAATGGTACTATGCGTCAGAATTGAAGGTTAAAATGGATGGAGTACGGGGAATAAAAAGAACATCTGAACATGAAGAAAGAAGAGATGAGAGAGAAGATAAGCAAAAATTGAAAAAATTAAAGATAGATGGGAAAAAAGCTAAAAGTCACAAAAAAAGGAAGGAGGATAGAAAAATAAATGAAGAACAAAGAATAAACGAAGAAACACAAGGCAAATGGATGAGAGAGGAGAGAGAAGACAAAAATGGAAGAAATATGGAGGGGAAATTAAATAGAATTGAAGAGAGAAAAAATATCAAAAGGAAAAAATAAAAGTATTACAAAGGCAGACGTATTATATGGCGTTGGAAAAAATAAAAGACATGAAGTAAGGAAAAAAGCAAAGCCGACCAGGGGGAGTAAAAAAATTAAAAAATTAAAAGTATTCAAGGGAAGAGAAATAAAAATAAAAATTATGAAGATGATCAAGAGATTGAAAATTAAAGTATGGAAAAGTGTACGACCCAAGAAGAATATTAAATCTATAAAAGGCGAGCCATCCTTGTCAATACCCAACACTCGCCACAGAGACAAAATCAATCGACAGGAAGGGGTAGCAAGGGCCGTACGACTGCAAAGGAGGAAGATGGCCATTTTACAAAAGCAAGACACTGTACGCCGTGAGGAAGAGTCCGTACGTTTGAATGTCGTACGAGTAAGGGCCGTACCAATACAAACAAGGCCCGTACGATTGCAAAAAAGAATTACAGTACGCCAGAAGATCAACACGTCATCAGGAGAATTTTTACGCACCAACAAGAAGGAAGACGTACATGGTGAAGGAGAGTCCGTATGCCAAAAATCAGTACGCTGGGGGAATAGAGAAGTCGTACGCTTGACAGAGGAGGCCGTACGCTTGAGGAAAGAGAAGGCCGTACGCTTGAAGAAGGTGGCTGTACGCATCAAGGAAAAGGCCGTGCGCTTGAAGAAAAGGGTGGTCGTACGCATCACAAAAAAGGCCGTACGTAGCAAAGAGGACAAAACCGTACGAGTTACAGAGAAGGCCGTACGTAGCAAAGAGGAGACTGTACGCTTTCACAAGGTTGGGGCCGTACAAACTAGCAAGAAGGCTGTATGTTGGGTGAAAGAAAAATCCGTACGGCATAGTGAGAAGTCCGTACCATTAATTGGCTGGAGCCTTCAGCGGAAAAAATTAACTGCTGTACCGGTAGTTGTTAAGGGTTTTCACTTATCAAGAAAAGTTATCTTCCGACAGTTTCACCCTTTCACGAACAGAAAAATGGATGCCAGCACAAGTACCAAAGCAAGGAAAATAACACTGAAATCCAAGGTGGCTGGAGGCAAGTCAGATAAGGGGAAAGTTGATGCTATGACTACAGATTCGCTAATGTGGGAAAGTCTCACAGGCATTGAGTGCAAGACATGGTGGCAGGAGACGACACCCGAATATCCCATCAAGCGAGCACTGGCAACAACACAGGTGGACAAGGTAGCACAATGTCCTTTTTTTAATGCTAAAGATTTTGAAGAATATTTAAGAGATATTGTTGCCAATTACAATCATCATAGCCACAGTAGTACAATTGAATACAAAGGGTTTCCAGTTACCGTGGCTTTTTATCCCTCGGACTTTCGGAGAGTCTTTGGCATACCTGTGTCTGGATAGGTGGTCGCTGAGCCGACTACAAAAATGACTGCGCAACAGAAAGAATGATTATTAAAAGAGTTTTCCGGTTGGATATCATTGCCAAAGAAAAGGAAATAATTTGGAGTGCAGGAGCTCGAGGGTTACGGAAAAATATGCTGGGGAATGGTGATTGGAAGTGCATTATGGATCTTATCAAATGCAAGTTGACAGGCACCAGCCGAGCCTCAGATATCGCAACCTGGATGGTTGAGTATATGTTCGGGCTGAGTGGGGGAAAGGTTTATAATTGGGCACTATACCTGTCAGAGAGGATTAGAGAATTCTTAGAATGCAAGCACAAGGCGTTCTATATGACCCAACAACTTATAGCCCTCTTTCTGGATGCTATCTACAATCAAGTGCCAGAAGGGAAATTGGGAAAATTTCAGCCAGCAAGGGATTATGATAGTTCTTGGCCTACAATTTTCAGATGGACGACTCTGGATGCTGGGAGCACCACAGAAGAGCCGAAGACGGTGAAGAGGAAGAGGAAACAAGTCGATAGTGAAGAATATGAGCAGTTAGCACTGTCTTCATCTGCCAATAGTACTTCACCAGTTGGAGTTTATTCAGTAGATGTTAATACCCCAGTGAAAGCCCCAGCCGAACAAGAGGTAGACAAGGAGGTCGGGGAAGGTGGCACAGTTGGCGCAGTTGCATCAGCAGGTGAGATGACACCACTAGGGGTGGTGGAGGACACAACACCAGAGGGTATATTAGGTGAGATAGATGCACTCACATTGTAGCCGCGTTAACACATTTTGATAGCTCTCACAAGTTGATGGAAAATCACCTTTGGAAAGTTCAATGTGAGGGAGGGAAAAAGGTTTTTGAAGAGGAATCCTCTCTTGCTGATTTATAGGGAATCAAAACCGCATGGAGACAATGAAATCAGGTTATTTAAATCTGCTTTTAGATAGGGATCTTCTCCTTGAATTAGTTGCTACCTATTTGGATGCATGGAGAAGGAAAGAAGATGAAGTTGACAATCTTACTTCCAAGCTTATGAAAACTAATGATTCCTTGGAGGCTGCTCAAACAGCCCTTAAAGAAACGAGAAATCAGATTAAGGAGCCTTGTTTAGAGCTGGGTTTGACCTATTCTACATCAGCTCTTAAGGATGACTATTCAACAAGAAAAAAGGCTGAATTGGTGATGGAGGAGTAGGATCGCTTTCAGGGGGAGTTTGATTTAGTCCATTACCCCAAAAACTCAACAAACAGTGACTTAGACTAGAAAGAAGATAGTTTGCAATTTGTTAATAACTCGTTGTTTGGGGTTAATGCTGATTTGCTTTATGATAATCCACTCTTTGAGTTGGATAATGGTGCCCTTTCTGATGTCTGTATGGAGTTTGGAAATATTCGTAGGACTTGGGATCCTAGTAGTGGATCGGGAATTCCGATAGGACTTACTGATGTGTTCGACAACGTGCATAATGTGTTGTGTGCATATGGTGTTACTTTCAGCCTTTTCGCATTTGATTTGACTATGAGGTAGAGGACATGCACGCGTGAGATGGATGGTGGGTATGAGGTGTTTCCTTCTATGGATGAAGGGGACAAATCTTACAGGTGTTTTGAGTTGCTTCTACTGAATATGCACACTGTTGGGATACAAAATATAGGAGAAGATTCCGAGCAGCTTGGCACTATAGGTATTGTTGGCATGGGGAAGCAAGAGTCATCAAGAGACATGAAGGACAAATTTCAAATTTTTCTATGTGATCTGGGTGGAGTTTATTACAATGGGTTGCTTCACCATCTTTAGTTTGGTGGAGAATATATCAGAGTCGTGTGACCGAGGTTAGCAGATGATGAGTATGACAAGGTTCTAGTTGGGTTGTGGACTCTGGGATCCTCTATGTTTGATAGGATGCTTCTTCTGCAGATAGTGTTTGACAAAGTTGCCGAGTTTGGTTCTATCTTACTTTAGTGGTTGTTGCGGATTTTCGTTGGGGCATGGTACCATCTAGTTTGGGGTCTCGACATTCAGGACATGCCTGAGTATGCAGGTGATGATTGCTTGAGGACAAGCAATCTTGGGGAGGGTGTACTATAATGTCCCCTTTTTTTCAGCATTAGCATCTTTGCAGTGGTTAGCCTATCAGTGGGGTTCCCGTAGGCTAATACAGCGGATAGGGAGCCCATTCAGGGGTTTGGTGACCCTTTGGGAAGGTTGTGTAGTGTTTTAGGAGCTTTGAGCCAGTTTCCTACTTTTAGGTTTAGTTCCTATTTTTTAGGGGGGGAGTGGTAGTTGGCTTGCTTTGTTCAGACATCACCTCGGGACCCATTGTAGCATGAGTTTTCTAGTTGGACAAGTTAGGTGATGGTCTCAGAATAAAAATTGAAATATTAAAGTATTAACTTAATGTTTTAATTTAATAAAGTGATTATTTCACTTTATAATACATTAATAAAATAATAAAGTGACTTTATTAATATTTTATTATTGAAAAAGGCAAAACCCTAATTTGGGCGTGGGATTTGGAGAAGGTATAAACAGAGAAAAGAATATCATTTTTAGCATCCAAGTTTATTATACACAAATAGAAATCTGAGCAACAAGGGTTTGCAGGTATGGAGTCCCAAGTTGATTTGAGGATGAAAACCCTTGATTAGGATACAGTCTACAAGTGTGGAAGATTATCCAAGGTCTCTTGTTTGGATGGTTTCACACAAAGATCATCATTAGAGCATTCATAGATTTACTTTGAAGTTTCATTCAGCATTTTCAGTTTATATCAATAGATTAGAATAAGACAAAGGTCACTTCCGGCAATTGCACAAGCCCTACCTGGCACGTTCCGAGTATGAATCATATGTAACCTCTGAATCATTAATTAAATCTGGTTATTTATCTCTTGCATCTGTTTAGAACTGCCATTTTGCAAAAAATCTTTATTATCTATATTGTTGGCGAAATTCAAATAGCCTAGACTAGGGTGGGTTATTACATGTCGATATTTAATTGCATTAATATGTTCCATCAAAATGGCTCCAAAATTAAATGGGAATTGGCATGGATATGATAATTTGACCATTAGAAATATACAAGTCTAAATTTAATGAAGGAAAAATTTAATTTTCCAAAATGTTTGGAAAGCATAAGGATGGCCCACTCATCCAACCCAACTTTTCTTTATTGACAATTTGTTTTTATAATTTATACAAATCAAAATTTAATTGATTTTTTGTATGTCCCCTTCTTCGACCTAGGTGTTCGGAGAGGACCCTTTAGCCTACTTCATTCATGTAGGCTATTCCAGGGATTGGGAGGAGGGGGGTGGGGAATAGTTTAATTAATTAAATAAGGTTGTCTCAAATAATTATCTCTCGTGAACTTGTATTTAATTAATTATGTTTGTTTTTTTAATATTATAAAGTGATGTAAGTTGGGGTCAAAACTAAAATATTATAAAGTCACTTATGAGTTAAGATGTTTATTATTTAAAGTGATCTTTAAATTATAAACTTCTTGAAAGTTCGAAGGAGGGATACAAAAGGAGTTGTGAAAAGGAAAATGGATATCTTTTGGTTATTTTTTCATCTCGTTGTGACTCTTGGGAAGTTTTCTCTAGAAAAACCCTAGGATGAAAACCCTAAGGGTAATAGTTTCAGAGGGAGATTCTTCTATCCAGTTTAGAGTGGATTCAGACAGAGTTCACTGTTGTGTGGAAAATTTCGGATATGAAAAAGATATAATTAAATATATCAATTTTTGAGAATTCATGGATATTTCGAATCAAGGATTTTGACAATGCGATTTTAGTTAAGGTTGTGAAGGAAACAAAGGGATATGTGAGTGAAGTTTCCAACTTGAATACAATTATGCCACCATTTCTTAGGTTGACCAGGTTGTGAGTAAAAATGGCAGATATTTTTGTCTAAGAGGGATTACATAGGAGATGTCTGGGCACAAATAAATAAAGGAGCACATTTTCCTTAGTCGTCATTCATTTTGGAAGAATTTAAAGGTAGTGGAAGGTATGTAGTAGTTGTGAGAAATTTTTGAAGTGTCTTGGAGGTTATTTAAACAAAGATTTTTTGAGGGTTGCCACCACCATTCTACCTGATCAAATTGTGTCCATTTGAGGTCATATCACTCAAGGATTAATGCAAAGTGAGGTGTGTGAGTTAAACAGGAAAAAATGTGGCATATCAAGACGCGTTGAGATGCTGAAGTCTTAAACTCAACTTCCAATTTTGATGCCTACTAAGTCACTTTTGCAAGATTTTAGAGTGGGATGTGATAAATATTGAGTGGCTTATATCATTAAAGCTTAAGAGGGGTCTTGTGCACCAACTTACCAAGTATCATTTTTAATTTGTAAGCTGAGAATTATATCAAGAAAATTAATATAGTAGTTTCTAAATTCATAGTTGCGGGGAGACGCAGGGTACTGGTACTGGTACTGGTACGGGGACGGGGACGCCAATCAATTTAGGGTACGTGAGTTAAATGAATAAGGAGACAGCTATTTTATATGTAAATGATTCACCAGAAATTTTGGGTATGGGGACTGGTACATTGTCTATGTTCCCAAATTGGAGTTCCCTGGCAACTATAAGTTTCTTGTATTTAGCAGTTGATACTCAATAAATCTGTTATAAGTTTGCAAAATGGGTCAAATCAAGGAATACTAGTTTATGTATCATTTGCATTTGCCATTATGAGTTTTATGAATGATGCAAAGTTAAATGTCAATCCAGTGAGCACTGTCCCTCAGAAATTTGTAAATTCCCTTGTGTAATAAATTGTAAAGTGGATTTACGAATAAACAAACTTCAAAGAAAAAGAAAAAAAATTAGGTCAGCATATCACAGTGGTATTAGAGCCGTGTATCCTGCCAAACAGTGGTGGTTTAATCAAATTCATGTAATCATAAGTTTCATATGCAGCTAGGTGAAGGTGTGTAGAGGTACTATTTGAGGAGAAGACCTCTAAACCCTCCAGATAATACTGTAGGAGGAGTTCCAACTAACTTTTTAGTTGAAGGATAGGTTGAAGAAATCATGGCTGATAAAAGAGATGCTCAAGAGGTTAACAATATACAGCAAATTTTTTGAGTGATTGGCTAGAGGACAGCAGGAAATGACTTAGTTATTAGCACAAATGATGCAAAACATGAATATAAACATGACAGATTAGAACACTCCTGGAAACAATGGTAATAAGGCACCCATGGAGAAGCCAATAAAACAAACATTCCAGCCGACAACAACTCCATGGAAGCTAGTGGATCAACATCTAGACATTTGATGACTACAGTTTTTCAGAATGAGGTTGCAACAGGAGACAATCAGCAGAATCCACAAGAGGGTTATGTGGATCGATTGCATGAGTACCAATCATTAGGTGAGGAGTTTCTTGCTGCCATGTCTCTACCAAACTTTTGCCAACTCAAATTGAGAAATAGACCTAGAAGGGACAAGGGTCCATAAAACCAGAATTTACAGTGGTTGGGTAAATTATCTATTCCCAGCTTTGACAGTTCTCACAAATGCACTGCTAGGTCTTGGATTCAAAAATTGGATACCTATCTCTCATTAAATACCATGTTCGAAAATGAAGCTATCAAGTATGCCACTTTGCGCTTGGAGGGAGAGGCATATGAATGGTGGTACCATGGTTTGTTGACATAAGGACATAACCTAATTAATCCCTATGCTGAGTTTAGTTAATGACTCAGACAGATTTGACAATAAAGACCTAGAGTTGCATTTCTGGGAGTTAGACCAGTTGAAACAGTATGGTACAATTGATGCTTATATTTCTAAATTTTTAGAGGTTTGGTATGATGGTGCTGGGTGTATCTGAGATGAGATTGATAGTCCTTTTCATTAACGGATTATTAGAACCATTACGTGGTTGGGTGAAAGCTTTTGATCCTTCCACATTACAAGATGCTATTAAAAGAGCAAGAAACATGGAGTTTTCTGCACCTAAGAGTAAAATTCAGCCCAAGACATTTCCTGCCAAGAGAGATAAGAAGCCCTTTCAAAGGGAGTGGCCAAAGAAACCCAGCATGTTAAAGGAGGCTAAGAATGAGCTATGAAGAAAGAAGTTGTGTTTCTCTTGCAAGGAGCCATGGGAATTTGGTCACAGATGCCTAGTGAAAGGCAAGGTGCACTATATTGAGGTTGTTTTTGATAGCGAAGAAGGGAGGGGAGAAAGTGGCTTGGGTAGTGAACAAAGTGAATTAGAGGAAAAACAAATTGAATTGGAGGTGCACTCTTCAAGAGGAGTTATGAGAGGTACCATTGCTACACTTTCTAGTACACTTCAAATAATTCATTCGGGGTGAGAGAAGTATTACAAGGCCAATGTGTGATAGCGTTGAGACAATGGGGCAACCGACAACTTCATTGATGAGACTGTGGTAGAAAAAAAAAAGGTCTTTAGGTAGAGGACTTTGAAGGTTTTAGTGTGATGGTTGCGAATGGATTCACAATGACTTGTACCAAGAAAGTTCCCTAGATTAGTATTGTGTTAGGCAATTATATAGTGATTGATGATTTCTATGTGGTAGGTATTAGGGAAATGAATGTTGTATTGGGAGTTAAGTGATTGCATTCGTTGCAAAAGTATTTGCAAAACTTCCAAACTACGGAGTTGAAGTTTAAGGTTGATGGAAAGAAGTTGATCTTTGTGGTATGTCTAATGGAGCCTCTAAGATTGTTATAGCCAAAGGAATGGAGAGTATTTTTTCGACATGGTGATTTAGCTTAGGAAACCCAATGTTTTGTTTCCACAAAGGATAGTGTAAATAGCAAGAGGGCATATCAAGTGGATATTCAGTCCTTGTTGGACAAGCAAATGTGGTTTTTAGTGACATTCCTCTAGGAAGGCCACCAAAGAGGGGAGGGGCTTTGAGCATGTTATTGAACTAGAGGAGGGAGGCAAGCTTGTGATCACCACTCCCTACCATCATCCGAAAAGACATGAGGAAATTGAGAAGGCCATTAGAGAGTTGTTGGATATGGGGCACATTAGGCCTAGTTCTAATCCCTTTGCTTCTTTTGTAGTGTTGGCTAAGAAGGATGGGAACATGAGAATGTGCATAGGTTACCATGCACTTAATAAGAAAACAATTAGGAATAGGTATTCAATTTCTAGGATTGATGAGCTTATTGATGAGCTTCATGGGGTAGTTTATTTTCTAAGATTGATGTTCAATCGAGATACTATCATATCAGAGTTAGGGAGGAGGATATACATAAGATTATTTTTAGATGTCATGCCTTGCAGATGACACTACAATTTCTTGGTCATGCCCTTCAGATTGACCAACACACTCGTTACATTTTAGTTTTGTATGAACCATGTGTTAAACAAACAATTGCAGAAATTCATACTTGTTTTCTTTGGTGACATTTTGATCTATAGTAGGACATGGGAGGATCACTTCCAAAAAACTATTGAGGTATTGGGCATTGTGGAAGAACAATCGTTATTTGCTAAGGCCTTTAAATGTAAGTTCAAAATGACATAAGTCTTGTACTTGGGACATGTGATTAGTGCTGGTGGAGTTAAGGATGATTAGGAGAAGATTCAGGCCATGCTTGATTGGCCACCATTGAAGACATTCACACATTTGAGAGAATTCCTTGGGCCATGTAGTTACCATAGGTTGTTTGCTAAGGGATTCTTGAAGCTACAACACCCTTGACAGATTTGAATAAGAAGGGATCATTCTCTTGGACGAATAGTACTCAATAGGTATTTGATAGACTTAAGTGATGAGCACTTGTTTAGTATTAGCACTTCTCGAATTTTCTCAACCTTTTGTTCTAGAATGTGACACATTAGGAGAGGGAATTAGAGCCATGCTTATGCAAAATAAGCACCCTATAGCTTTTGAAATCTGGAAACTCAAAGATGTTGAGAGACACTAATCCAGTTATGACAAGGAGATGCTCACAATCATGCATGCCTTGGTTAAGTTCATATAGTATTTGGTTGGAGGGAATTTTGTAGTGAGAACCAACCATAACAGCTTGAAGTACTTCCTTGAACCAAAGGACTTGAATGAACAACAATAAAAGTGTGTAAGTAAAATACAAACTTATGACTTCAATATTGAGTATGTAAAAGGAAAGAGGAATCTAGTAGTTGATGCTTTGTATAGGAGACCACTTTATGCTCTATATCTAAGATATCAATTGATTGGAAGGCTCACCTCTTGGTTGAGTATTCCAAAAATACTTTGGCTTATGAGATCATAAATGGAGAGGTTCAAGATGATAGATATAGGGTTTTGGATGACATCATTATTATAAGGTTAGGATTTATTTGGTACTCAAATAAAAAATTAAAGAAAAGATCTTGAGGGCTATTCATGAAACGCCTTTAGTAGGCCATCTGGGTTACTTTAAAACTTACAAGTAGGTGAGAGATTTTCTTGGAAGAGATTGAAAGATGTTCTTCGACATGTTTGGGAGTGTGTAGTTTGCTAGCTCGACAAATTTGAGTGCACTTTTCCGGTAGGCTTATTGCAGCCTTTTCCTATTCTTGAACATAAATGGGAGAGCATATTGATGAAATTCATCACAGGTTTACCATGAGTACAGGGAAAAGATTGTATTTATGTTGTGGTGGATAGATTGACCAAGTACTTATTCTTATGCTATATCTTTTGAGTACAAGGTATCACAAGTTGCGGATTTATTTTTCAAAGAGGTTTTTAGGCTCCATGGGCTGCCTAAAAACATTGTCAGTGATCTGGACAACAAATTCCTCAGTGTGTTTTGATAGGAGTTGTTCAAATTGGTAGGTACAAAATTGACACCAAGCACCAAATATCACCCACAAATGGACAAACAAACATAAATAGTTAATAAGTGGGTTGAGGGATATCTAAGGAACTATGTAGTACGACACTAGAAGGCTTTGGTTAGATGTTTGTATTTGGGAGAACAATCCTACAACACTACTTTCCATATGTTTATCGAAATGAATCCTTTTAGAGCTTTATATGGATATGACGCCACAACCTTTGTTGAGTTGGTCATTTCCAATAGTAGAGCTCCCACGAATAGAGATTGAATGCAAGAAAACCAAAATATTATGAAGGCGTTGAAGGAAAATATCCAACAAGCTCGGAATCAACAAAAGATGTATGTTGATAGACATAGGATAGAGAGGACATTTGAGGTTGGAGACTTACTTTTCTTGCGGTTGTAGCCTTATAGACATTCCCCACTTAAGAGGAGTGGTGTAGAAAAGTTAAAATCAAGGGTTTATGGACCGTAAAAGATCATACAGAGGATTGGGGAAGTTTCTTATGAGCTTGAGCTTCTACAACATAGTAGGATTCATAATGTGTTTCATGTTTCGTGCCTTAAGAGGGCACTAGGACAATGCATAATACCTTTTAGTTATTTTTTCATCTCTTTGTGATGTTTGGGTAGCTTGCTCCAGCAAAACCCTAGGACAAAAAGTTTAACGGTACCAGTTTTGGGGAGAGATACTTCCTAGCCAGTTTAAAGTGGATTCAAATAAAGTTCACCACTGTGTGGAAAATTTGGGAGAAAAAAATTTTGTAATTAAATATTTCAATTTTTGAGAATTCATGGGTATTTCGAATCAAGGATTTTGACAAGGCAATTTTGGTTAAGGTTGAGAAGGAAACAGAGGGATATGTGAGTGAAGTTTCCAACCGAAATACAATTATGCCACCATTTCTCAAGTTGACCAGGTCATGTGAGTAAAAATGGCAGATATTTTTGTCTAAGAGGGATTGTGCATGAGATGTATGGTCACAAATAAATAAAGGAGCACATTTTCCTTAGTCATCACTCATTTTGGAAGAATTTTAAAGGTAGCAGAAGGTCTGTAGCAGTCGTGAGGAATTTTCGAAGGGTTTTGGAGGCCGTTTGAACAGAGAGTTTTGGAGTGTCGCTGCCACCATTATACGTGATCAAATTGTGTCCATTTGAGGTCATATCACTTGGATTAAAGCAGAGTGAGGCGCATGGGTTTAAACAGGAAAAATCACGGCATATTAAGATTCATTGAGGTGATGAAATCTTAGATGTGACTTCCAGTTTTGATGCCAGCTGAGTCACTTTTGCAAGAGTTTAGAGTGGGACGTGATAAATATTGAGTGGCTTATATCATTGGAGCTTAACAGGGGTCTTTTGCACCAACTTACCAGGTATCATTTTTAATTTGTAAGCTGAAAATTATATCAAGAAAATTAATTTACCAATTACTTGTATTCAGCAGTTGATAATAACTCTATTATAAGTTTGAAAAATGGGTGAAATCAAGGAATATTAATTTGTGTATCATTTGCATTTGCCACTTCGAGTTTTATGAATGATGCAAAGTTAAATGTCAATTTAGTGAGCACTATCCGTCAGAAATTTGTAAATTCCCTTGTGCAATAAATTGTAAAGTGGATTTATGAAGAAACAAACTTCAAGGAAAAGCAAAAAAATTAGCGCAGCCTATTACATTTTAAAATTAACTACCAACTTCCCACTTGCAACTCAACAAATTGACCTAATGAATTGAGAGGAATTAGTGAAATGGATTGACTTATTGTACTTAAAAATCTGTCCTCGTATGACTCTGTGCTTTGGATTGAATTCGGCAGTTGGTTGTAGACTTTATATTATTTAAAGGGCATTGCCTTCCCAAGACCCCCAAGAATGCTGGGTAACTATGTAATATCCCTTGCTAATATAGATGTGAAAAATGAAGTTTTGCACCCAAGGAATATTATCAAACACTTCTGATGTAAACTTTATGCTTGCTGGTCTGTTGTTTCAGTCTGATAGTATGCTTGAGAGAAAATGATAAAATGCTCCAAATACTTATAAATCAATGCTACTATGACTAAACTATAATCTAAATGCAAGGATGACTCTTTTTGATCTTTTCCAATGCACATAAATGATTTCTATATGCAAACTAAGCATCTACAGCTAATTGACAATTTGTCAAACACTTGGCATGCATACAACTATGAAGATGTAGATATGATTATTTACACAAATATGATCTGCAACCATAACTCTTTATTGAAAAATGCTTCTAATACAATGCTTGACATAGGAAAGCCAAGACTCTTGGCATTACAATAAGTCTGATGAAAATGTCTACCTACAGCAGCACCACACCATTATTATTGACAAAATATATATATGCAAGTACAAAATCTGATATCAAGAACCTGATTATAAGTCACCCTTGAGTGTAGATGAAGAAGCAATCAATACCCTCTTGAAATGATCTCCTATAAACTCTAGTTGAAAGACTCCATGCTGCCGCCCCTGTTTTCTGATGTAGATGCTAAAATAAAATAATATCCAGCACCAAGCAATCTCCAATCACTCCTAATAGAGTTGTCTAAACCCCAAGAGCCAAGCGCCTCCAACTCCAAGCAAAATCAAAGGAGGATGAAGCTCCTATGTGCAAAATTGTGTCTCCTATATGCTGGTAATAATGATTGTAATAAAATATCAGAATTCAATATCAACTGATGATGATGTAAATTGATCTCCAATGATGTAGATTCAATGCACAATTTATCTCCAGCAATCTTCCAAATCATACCATGCAAAATTGTCTCTTGGCCACTAATTTTTTCCCAACTGAGATGACTGATTTATCACCTCCTCAATTGCAACCCTTCAGAGGATATTTCATCCCCTTAGTTATGCTGTCAATGGGAGTTTTTCATTCCCAAAGACAATGTGAACAAACTGCAGAACCCTTGGCTCCACAATGGACCTATAAATATCAAATAACAATTTCTAGATGATGAGACAATGGCTGGCCTCACCTATTTATTCTTTTTCACCAAGAGGTCGGCCCACAATCTAGAAGCTTCTAGAAATAATATAATATTTTATTATATTTACACTTTATTATTATAATATAAAATATAACTCACAAAGTGCAAATATGATATCCAACACAATATGTTATCCAATGATATGTTTTCTAACACGTTATGTTATCAAATAGTGTGTTATCCAACATCCATGATATCAAACAATATGTTATCCAACATCCAACAAATCATAAGAAACCTCTGATTAACTCCAAAATCAATGAGTAGAAGCCAATAGCTGACTGGGTAACTGCTTGAAGAAGACCTCCTAACCACGCTTCTTAGCCTACGAGGGTTAGGAATAGGCTAAATCCTCTGAATAGTGATGCTCATGAAAATGGGGACATTGCAAACTAGAGTTCATCATGTAGTTAAAAAGGTAGGAACAGTTAGGTCTGGTTATGGATTACACAGAAATATATATTAAATCTCCAAGAGATGACACCAATATCTACCCAAGATGAAATCAAATGTGACTGAGAATGGTGATGATTATTAATAATATGCAAGGATAAACTTAATATGATTTTCTTTGCAATTAAACTTGCAGGAGTGATTTTTTGAAATATGATTTTTATAACTTAGCCCAATTTTGAGGAGACAAAGTTGGGCTAACATCATCCTTGTCTCCAAATTAATGAGGGAAATACACTCTTTTCAACAAATCCTATATAATTTTGTTGACTTATTTCTTGCTATGTTTAGTAATTTCTTTCTTATAAAGCCATTAATTCTCACCTACTGTTATTGCTGCTACCCATCAATTGCATACAACAAACAACCTATATTCTTATAGTCTGCATTTTGTTCATGTGGTTCTATTCTGAAGTTTAACAAATCTGAGTTCATTGCATCAACATTTTTCTCCAGGCCAATTTAATGCATTTCAGGGAAGAGGATATCAATAGAATTGAAAGAGTTCGCCCACATCCTCTATTAAGAAAAGGATATGTGTACTCTGACTACTTTGACAGTGACAAAAGCACTGAAATGTCTGTGGGTTCTAAAGCAGGAGCAGACTTGGAACTTCCGATGCCTCCTCTTGCTCTTGCAGCATTACCAAAACCTAATATGAGGTATGATATACAGGTGTACTTACTGACGCATTTTGTGCCAAATACATCAGTTCGCAATATTTTTTTTCCAAATCGTTTTACTTTGGTTAGCTATTTTTGGAAATATCAGTACATTCTTAAAAGTATGATCTCAATTTTATATGCTAATTTGGTTTGATTCTTTGTTTAAGATGTTTCAAATAGTAGTTCTTTAACATACTGATACACAAACTAAAGAGAACTACACAACATAGGGTAGACCTGCTTTTGTTCAATAATCCTCATAGCAAACACCCTAAATTCATTTCATCTTGCATTTGAAAGAATCTATTGATGATGGAATAGTAGTTTTACTTTTCATTATCCTGCAAATTCTGTTTGGCAGACCTTGCAATGTATCAAAACTCCTAACAGATCTGGTAAATGCTGGAGATGCTCTAGCTCACAGCCAGCAGAAAACATTGCAGTTGAGAGAAAACACACACATTTTGCACGCTGCAATTGAAGAATCTGCACTAAGACAGGCATTAAGCAATTTACTGGATAGTGCATTGTTACGAGTACCTGCAGGCGGCTGGGTTAAGGTTGAAGCTATGGAAGCCCCAGGAGGTGGTGTCCTTGTGGTGATTGATGACAATGGACCTGATATGAGTTTAATGGTAATTTTCTGACCTGGTAGGATTTAACTGTAATCTCCTTAGTTTTTAAAAGTCAAAAAATGTATCTTTGGGTGTAGTTTCTACTTCTTTGCTGCAATTATTTCCTAAGTAAAGGACATATGCAAGATCCTGTGAATGCTTTGTTTTGGGCAATTTGATACAGTGTAAGGTTCTACTAAGAAGGAGCAAACAACAATCTTAGGACATACATTATACTCATAATATTAAGTTACAATAGGCTCAATCTCTAGGGCATGTTGGTGACTATTTTAGAAGTCTGCATAAGGAGTAGCAGGTGTCAAGTAGGAGTTTGTATGTCTCAATGATACTTTGTTCTGACAAGTCCTGAAGCTATGCTCAAGGGAATATTGAGACATATATGCATCTCTTACTGTATGTGTCTGAAGATGGCATCTTAAAATATCTATAGCCAAGATATAAGCGATCCATGTATTTTTGACATTTTGTTATGAGAGCGATGCATGTATTTTTGACATTGCAATATGTTAGTCTTCTGGATCAATCGATCCATTATTGAAAGTTGGCAGTCTTTATTGGCAAGCTAAGTGAAAATGCCTTATCTGATATGGAGTATGCTAATTAAAGTATTATGGGAACAGCAGGGATTTGACATCATGGAAGAGCTGTCAATTATGGAAAGTTCCAATGCACTAGAAAAAAGGATCTAAGATAAACTCAGGGTAGGAAATCTGTGTATTATTGATAGTTCTGTCAAGCTATCCAAGATTCCAAGGTATTTGAGACCAATGCAGTGTAGGAAGATAACTGTTTGTTTTTAACATCTCATACAAGTATCTTATTAATGCCATTCTCTTTTACTTGTAATATAGAGCACAGCAATAAGAACATAGTTATAGGATTGGCAAGTATAAATGTCTGCTCTGGCATTGAGGGAATTTGAGTCTTAATGGTTTCAGTTGCTTTATAGCTGTAGCAAGTTTTTAAATAAGGTCAATGTTTTGCTTCTGCTGAAATTTTTTTTGTCTTGGATGCTACACCAAGTGTTTTATGGTTACATTGTTTCATTCTGCAGACTCAAACTGAATCTGTAGTGCCATTTGGATCTGACCTCTCCTCTGAAAGTAGAACTGAGGATAATATTTTATGGAACTTTGTGGCTGGAATTGCTATTGCTCGAGAGATTTTGGAACATTATGGTAGTGTCCTTCGCATGCTATCTCCATATTTACCTAATGCATTGCTAGGGGCAGGTGGAACACACATTGAAATTTGGCTGCCTCCCTTGCCTGTTGAAGAAATGACTAAGTCATAGAAAGAATTGGAAGCAGGTCCCTTTTTACTCATGCCCCAAGTCTTTGATATCATGTTGTATAAATCTATCTAATATGAGAGCTATGTAGAGATACCAAATCTTCATGCAGAGAAATTAAACAATACACACATAACAGCATGACTAAAGCAAGATTAGTTGAATGCAATGCAAGCCTTTTATGCTCTTCCAGGTTATGCATCACACCCAAATCGAGTGGCCATTACTGTAATATTACAGTGTATCGCTCAAGGGATATCGTTTTGTAACAAGTAATTGCTATAGAAATGTCCATGTTTTAACAAATTACTTTGATTTGGTAATCTCTTTTACTTTTCTTTGCAGTCAACCTGGATGCGACATGTAGCTAATATGTTCCAATTGTGGTTTAATATTCTAATTAGAAAATTCTATATTTTAATTGTTAGATCTTGCTAGATTGTTTAATAATTTATTTTAATGTCTTCTATCTATAAGTTGCTGAAAAATATTATGAAAATGGAAGTTTGATATTATGGGAGTTCTTTGCCTTTGGAGCGCATGTTCTTGCCTGATAATTGAGGGTTTCATGCATGATAAATATGATTCAACCACAAAACAAAAGTATGTAACTTATAGTGGGAATAATGGAAAAGGGTAAATCATGTTAGCAGAAATAGCGAGGAGAATGCAAACACATCAATTGGGACTACACCTTTGACAAAGCTTTCAGAATGTCTAGTGCCTATTTGCGATGTCTCTCAATTTTTGTGAATGTGGAATGATAAACTCATTTACAACACCTTGTCTTTGGAGATAATAAAATATGCCAAGAATAAGGAACAAAAGTTTGTTAAAAACAAATTGAACTTTAGTGACTAACTTGGAAAAACAATTTCTCTTGATTAAGAGGCAAGTTCTTAAAACAAAGGTTGCAATGAACAATGATACTTGATAATAAAAAGTTAAAATATATTGGATTATTAAAAAAACTAGCATTGTGTTAATAAACCAGAAGATTAAGTGGCCAATTATTGGGGTTTTCATAGTGGAAACCTATGTTCAAATCCTTACGAAACATGTTACTTGGTAACATACAAATGCTCGAGTGTTTACATTAGATCCCATATTGCTTTCCCTTAAGCAATCTGGCTCTAGGATCCCATATCAACCAAGGTGGTCTGTACAAACCTTTGCTGTAAACACAAAACTACAACTTGCTGGTAAATATTATTGCTTTATGTTTCCTGTCAATAAATCAAATGATTCTCTATATAAATTCTGCAAGCTCACCATCAAGGCCCTTATCCATCTTCTACTATGCCACTCTGATTTCCACAAACATTGTTTTCGACCCCTTCATTGTTACTTCATTTTGAGGATCTTTGTCCCATGTTTTCAACACTATTTGCCTCTTGTCAATAGTGAATTCCAACTCCCTTGTTTGGAAATTCTGACTGTATTTACCAATTGAGTGCAACCATGGAATTCCCAATATAATATCTCACTAATCTCCATCACATAAAAATCATTAGTGAGTGTATATTCATCCAACTGGACGCTCAACTACTGAACCATCTTATTGCAACTTGTTTTGAATCCGTTGGCCATCATGACCCTAAATTTTGGAAAGTCCTCATTGTATTCCTTGCTTCAACACAAGAGCCTCATTAATGATGTTATGAGTTGCCACACTGTCCACCAAACAAGTTACCTTTTCTCCCAAGTGTACTCCTTTCACTCGGAAAGGATGATACATAGAACCACGCGTTAGGTAGGCAATGGTACCTTATGTCTCCTCATTCTCACTTCTCGAGCTAGTATTTACTACCCTGCCATCGGTATCAAAAGTGACCTCAATGTAGTATGCTTTGCCTTTCCTAATGCACTTGCAATTGGGTTCCCATGGTTCATGACAAGTAAAACACAACTTCTATCGTAACTCTCTCCTCGAGTCAAAATCCAACTTCGGAGGTGTAATCTTAGGTGGATTGGAAGTTTTCATATCTGATTTGTCTTCTTGCCTTGTGTCCTTAGATGGAATTTCTTTTGATTGACTTTTGGTTTTCGAAGTGGAAAGCTCCATATCTCTCGCCCTTTTGATTACATCCTGCAGTGTGAGTGGGTTAAGTGCCTTAATCCAACATCTTAATGGGTCAGACAATTCGTCCATGAAAATCACGATCAATCTCCTTTATGAAATATTTGTAACCAAAATGACGAGTCTTTAGAAATCAGCAATGTAGTTATCTACTGTATCCCACTGCTTCAGTTGCGTCATCTCCTTGAAATGGAGTTCAGGATCCTTCTTGTCAAACCTTTCAATAAGCCTCTATAAAATCAATGTATGATGTAATTTGGTCATGGCCCATAGTGGTCATACCATGATGCCACCACTCATGAGCAACTCCATCTAGATGTAAGGCAACATATTTGATGGCTTCATCTTAGGCATTGGATTAAGTTGAAAATATGTTATCAACTTTCTGAACCCAAGCACATGAAGATGTCTTCCTTGATCCATAAAAAAAAGGCAAACTCAATTTACCAACCTTTCATCTGAGATCATTGTGTTGCTCTTGGTTACCCCTGTTGGGCATATGTTTCATCCTTAGGTTTATGTAATGACAAAGGGAGATATCATGTCGAAAACTTGGTCCTGCATCAACATGGTCTTGTTTGAGTTGTTCTTGCAACTCAATTAGTGTAAGCTCATTGCCTTCCCGAGGCTCTACTTTGGGTGGGAAAACATGCACTAAGGGCTTGGAACTAGTAGATGCAACATGCCAGTTTGGCGTCTCGTTATTACTCGAATTATCACCTTGGCCATTATTACCCCTTCATTTTGGCCATTTCTGTTGTTCCCATTGTTATTGTTATTGAGCATGGTTCATGTCATCAACTCCATCAACCGTGTCACATCCTTTTTAATTAGCTTATCGTAATCACTTAATTATTGTATTAATTGTTTAATAAGTGATTAGGAAAGATAATGTGGTTACATTGGTTATTACTTGAAGGGTAATTAAGAAAAGTGATTATAATGATGATGACTAGTTATGTGTTTTGATTCATAAGTGCATCATGAATTGTTGACATTTTCTCATATTGGAGAGAGTATCATCAAGAAGGTTCTAGCAGATGGAGGCAATCGTCATGATGAAATCAACACACACATTTAGACTCATTTTAATTAGGTGGCCAATGTGTGAATAATGTTAGAATTAACAAGCCCCTAGCTTTGAATAATTGCATTATTTGTGAATTGTGTGTGCGTGTGTTCCTAAGGATAATATATATATATATATATATATAAATCTAGGATAAATTAAATAATCAGAGAGTTCGTGTTAATGTAAGTCATGAACCCACACCTTTCATTCTTAGAAATGAATTTGCATTTTATATGTGTGCATAAAGATACAAGTGTTTGCATGACATATAGACATATGCATATATCGATATTATTAATCATTATATCTTAAGATTAATAATATTATAATAAAGAATAAAATTAATATTACTAATAAATATTATCATAACTAATAAAGATATTATAAGTTATTTTATTTATTTAAAGATTATTAAAAAGGATGGAAACAAAATAAACAAGTGACGCAAGCATTGAGTGTTAATGTTTCAAGCAGTGTCGTAGCAACTTCTAGCGATATCATTCCTTGAAGAAATTAGATAATAGCCAAAGGCTATCTAATTTATAAGATCTCAAAAGGCATGAATTAGAAGTCACTTCGATTTGCTAAAAGAAGATAAACATTAAATGATGTTTCATTATTATTTGTTAAATATGTTCTATTCTTCAAGAGGCGTAATTATCTAATAGCCGACTTCATTTAAATGGCGTGATTTTTTTTTAAGAGACGTCTTTGCATAAGATGCCGACGTTGCATCTTGGAAGATCACATCCATTGGATATATCCTATCGATATCTATAAAAGGAGATCACTGTTGTTACTTGAGATTTATTGATATCGATTTATAAGAAAGTTCGAATATCCATCTCTAGAGCGAATTCTTCTAAGTGCTGTGCGGACTTTTCTAAAGAGCGGTGCGAATTCATTAGAGACAGAATTGTTTTCTGTCAAGCGCAGTTTGTTATCAGTCTCTATATATTGTATAAGTGCTGCAAGTTTGGCCTTGATATTGGCCTCATTGTAAAGAGAATTGTTGCCTCTTTTAATATATATAAGAGAGATCTTTGTTGCTGGGTTTTTCTCCCTCAAGAGGAGGGTTTTCCCAGGGTATATGCTGTGTTATTGTGTCTAATTTTTAAATAATTTTCTGTGCACTTATCTGATCACTAAATTTAACATCGAGTTCCTGCCGGAGAGTGTGATGCATTTTGATTTAGAGGAGAAAGCACATAAAAAAAGAAGTGACCATTCTTGTCATGCAATTAATATATTTGTGTGAAAGGGTGCAAAAATCTTGTTTCAAGCTCAAGAATCTAATTGCTCTAAATGCCATTGGATCTATTTTTACTCTAGTACTATGAATTTCATGATAGCAGCATTTGAAATTAAGGTTGAATATAATGTATGAACTATGAACCACCATGCTCGAATTGTAAAAGGAAGAGGACATACAAAAATGATAATTTAAAAGTTAATATTTTAGAACAAACAAATTGATTCAGTGCTTTTGAAAATACAAGTACTTAATCAGAAGACAATTACAGAGGCCAACTTTGATTATCTTTGCATCATTTTGTCTATAATTCAATTAGAAACATTAGAAAAAAGTAACATGTACATGCATTTACACTGTTGGGAAGAAAAGGAAATTTCTCTATCATATTGGGATTCATTATGGCATTTCACTGTAACTGTTTTTGGGAATTAATCTTTATGGCTTTTGCTCAATTGCATCCAACTTGAGCAATTGGAAGCTGCTCCTAGTTATTAGTTATGCAATGGAAGTGATTGCATAACTGCGTAGGTTGACTTTGTAAAAACTATATTGTAATTAATTTCACAGTATTCTTTAAACTTCCTATATTAGTTGGGTATTATACAAGAATGGTAAAAGGTAAATGAGTGTTGGCTGAAATATGGACATTGTGGCAAACAGAGGCAATTAAAATCCTAATCAACTATCCTGACCCATATGTACACCATACATAAAGTGAAATTTATTCTTAAGTACAAGATCTGAAATATAATCAAGCTTTATGCATTCATAAAACATGCACTGTTAGAGCTTTACATTTAACATATAGTTTATACTTGTTTACAAACACTTTGAATAGAAACTATTTACCCCACCATTATTCAAAAAGCAACAACACCCCTCTCTCATTTAGCACCCATCCAATTCTCTAAGCCTCTTGCCCTAAGTAAAATTCCATGATTTCTACCTATAAATAAGAAAGTCTTCGAGAATTTTCCTTTTGGGTTTTTTCCACCACCTTAGCTAGTTTCTTGGTTGATTTCTCATTCACTCCTACATTTGACTCATCATTGAACCATCCCACCAATTTTCGAGTTGAATGCATCAGTTGTGTGAAGCCTGTTGAAACAAAATGAAAACAAAGTATGTAACAAACTAGTAGTAACACTAGACACAAATAGAAACATAAAAAAAGAAGAAGCTAATTTCATAATTACTTTCTTAGAAAAAGTATGGCAAGAAGCATCAAATTTTTAAAAATACAGATGAATCAAATATTTTCAAATTTATGAAAATGATTCAAAGTGTGTTGCTAGAGACATTAGCATTGCTTTTGGCCTTACAAACCCACTTCACTCCAAAAAGTGTTACAAGTGTTGAACTACAAATATTTGTGTTGGTGTGGAAACAAAATAAAATTATATTTTAAATTCTTTGGAGGAAGGAAGGAAGGAAATGGTTCGAGCAAAAATGTGTGTTCCGATTTTGGATGCTTTGAAGCCATGCAAAGACTTGTAACAGTTGCAATTTTGGTAGGAATTATCTTAGCACATGACCCAACAACAACTGCTCGGGAGGAGGGATGGGTGGAAGAGCATTTGCTTTTGGCAGAGGAAGCATAGATTATTCATCTAGGACCTATACAGGACCCAATTTTTCATGTTCTGCACCACATGCAGCTCCTTTGCCTTTTGGCTTCGGTGGTGGTTTCTTTGTTAGGCAATTAAATTTCTCACATCACAACTCTGAAAAAATTCTATAGCAGGTTCAGACTGAATCTGTAGAGATATAAATATTCATTTCAATTCAATTTCAATGTAAATTATTAGAAAGCATTTGCACACTGTGGATGGAAATATATCACTTAATCAATGGACATATGAACAACCACTCAGATGGAAACACTGAGCTACTGCAATAAATAAATCATTGTAAAGCAAGGGTCCCAAGAATGGAGCTACAACTCCTGCTTTCCATGAGAAAGTCACACATGAAGAATGTAAATAAAGGAAATAGGTACCTTTAAACTGTTCAACTGAAAAATTGAGCAGAAATTTTTTCAGTAGAAACTTTATTTTTGCCGTCACATGTAGGGGGATGAAACTCCTACTTACACTTTGAAGTCTTCTGGAAGATATTTGCTCCGGAATACAAGAAATTTTAAACCTTAGCCAAAACTTTGAGAGCATTGATTTCTGTGGAAGAAGATTTGTGTTGGTGTGGAAAAGTGGGCACCAAGAGTTTACAGTGCATGCTTGAAAATTTTACAGGGATTTCCCATGCTTGTTCTTGTTTTCTAGAAAAATAAGAATGATGCAGACTGACTTACAATGAGTGACTCAACCAGAATCTTGGCACTTGCCGAAATATGGGAAGAAGTGTGCCAAAACACCTACAAAAACTCATGCCTTGCCTTCCTTTGCAAATTGCAACTGTTATATGCACTGCCCCCATGACATGCCCTAATTTTCAGTATTTAAAAATTTAGTCACTGAAAAAATGTGTCTATAGACTCAAAAACATGCCCTAAATGTGTGAATGTAGACTAAAAATCATGCCCTAAAACGTGACTCGAATGAAAAACATGAATGAAACATGCCCTCAACTACAAAAATGTGTGACTGTTTATTAAATGAATTTAATTGTTTTTTAAGTTGCCAAGTTGCTGAGTTTTTGCCTAGTTTTTCCCAAATTTTTACCGAGTTGAAAATTTGGGTTATGCTGGGCATGAGGGAGTCTGAGTATGTGAATTTTGGTGTACCCATTCAATCAGTTTGTTGTCCTCACTTTCTCCAAGCTAAGAAGTTGTAGAGTCATGATGCATGTAGTCTCTTCAAGCTATAAATTACAGGTTACGATGGGAGTGCAATACTCTTGTATAAGGAAACAAATGGTGAATCCCAAACAGCAGCCTAAGCAACATTTCATATAAGAGTCTGACATAAAAAGAGTAGGTACCAGATTTAAGTTTCTCTAATGAGAGACTCACCACTAACACAATCTACAAAAGAAAGTAAAGTAGCAAACCCTCTTCTGATTTCTCCAGTCACAAGTCCAATCCAACATGTACCCTATATCTACGTGTCAATTTAGAGTTTTATCATGCATCACAAAGGCTCAACTGTAGGGTCATAGATCCATTCTTTGCAATTTGCAACACTATCATCCTTCAAACAGTCCACCCAATAAAACAAAACCAGCTACACTTCAATAATGTCCAAGAACAACAGGGGAAAGACCAAACGTGTTCATTGGTTACAAAGATATCTATCATATGATTTTTTGTGACACAGCACAATGAATGCATGTACATGAAAATCAAGGAAGTGAACCTAGATGTCCAAGAAGTAAAGAAAATATAGCATTGAACCCTTGAACTCTCCCTTCACACACATCATTGAACCATGAATAGCCTAAGAGTTGGACTCATCTATTGATCAACAAATTGGACAGCTATAGTCAAGACTGTCACACACTGCTCTGTCTTGACTGTAAATCCTTGAATTTTCTGTCCTCACTTAGCCCATAAGGCATACCATCTATATATTGTTGGAATGAATAGTTGAATCTCCCAGCCAGTTCTTAGTAGCCAAAAATGAAATTACTCTTGAAATTGAGTAATAAGCTCACATGAATACTTTTCTGCAAGCATTTCATTAGGCTAACTAAATACTATCTGCACAATTGTTATAGCCATGATATGACTAATTTGATCCTCCATATAACTATTCTACTTCAACAGTCAGGCACTAGATAATCTTTCACACTTCCAGACACTCAAATTTTTCAAGATGTGAGCCAATATATCCTATCCATGTCACTTTTGTTTTTTTGAATTTTTCTTTCCATCATATTATAAATCTAATATATTTCTTGGACCATATTCTCTCGTCTTCTTGACAGATACAGAATTTATTTATTTTGATGGATATGATAATCATTCAAAAATACAGTGAACAGTCCTAACAGGATAATTTTAGCATCACTTAAGTTCATAGGATAAATATTTATGAGAAAGAAAATATCTGTGGAGAGTTATCAGCAGATTCCTTTGACCCTGCAAATTTATGACTGCTTTTCTATTTTGTATAATATTATTTAATTTTTGCTTAACAGAAAAGCACATTGCATTCTTGCAGTGGAAGATTCCATCAGTGATTCCTAGTAATAGAGGTAACCAACTTCATATTCCAATGCACTACCATTGAAGTAGGAATCATGTTACTATACCAACATGAAGGAAGTACACAATATTTACTTACCTAAGATTTTCAAGTGAAACTTTTTGTATATAGAGCTAGCGTGATCAACCTTAAAACCCATCTCTTCAAACATTTTCAACTACGAAATTGGAAAAGAATTAGCGTCATTTTTGTCATTTCCAATCAATAAAAAAGTACTTTAGCCACTGGTTACAGGTTCAAAAACCGTAAGGGAGAAACATAACCTGTTCCAAGAAGCCATCATTAGGACAAATTGATTCACTTTGTTGTCTTAGGAATTCAAGTGCATCTGCAACAAAGTTTTAGACTTTTAGTAGACAACATGAGATGAATAGATGAAAAAACCAGTAGAAATTGATCCATTTCTATATTGCACAACATAGACACACATAAGCGAGGCAATTTGCAAGTGACAAACAGCCTCAAGTTGGAAACATTTTCAAATATAACCACCAGAAAATCATAGAGTCCATACCTTCTTGGGACAATTGCTCTATTTTCATTCGATAAATTGTTACAATAGATGCACTGCAAAAATAGAGAAAGGATATGTCGTTACTACAAATGCTGAAAACTAGAGTACCATGTATAAGAGATTCAGTGGATAAATAAGAGATCCATTAACAATCACCTCAAATATAAATAAATCTATTGTACCTGGAATAAATGCTTAAAATTTTAGCCATTCTAAGAAAAAAATAGTAACAAATATTACAACAGTTGGAATTAAGCAACTAAGATACACTAGAATTAAAAAAAACAATTTCAAATGATGGATATTATAAAATATGTTTTACCCCTTTATATATTTGATATTTCCTCTCTCTTCAACATTTCTAATTAACTTTAACATTGCAAAAAAGATTTTCCAATGCGTATGCTAAAACACAGCATGTGTTTTGTAAAAACCATGCAAAATGTTTGTAGGTGTGGCTATCAACCAATAGTCCAGTTTAATATCATAGCATGATTTCTCCATTATAACTAGAGAGACTGCAAATTCAAATTTTACATAATCAAATTACTTCCTCAGAACTTAATCTCACAACTATGGTTAAAGACATAGCTTCCTCTTCTGTTTGAATATGAATCCACGCCTGAAACTAACCTCAAATTTTTTCATTAAAACAACTCCAGTTTTTCTACCTTGAAAGAAATAGTTTAAGACATTTTCTTGAAACTGCATCCATGAATGAGTTAAAAAAAATTACACTTCTTATATAAGCACAAAGTTGTAATTTTTGCTTTCACGTAGGTTTCTTATTACTTCCTCATAACTTAGTCTCACAACTATGGTTAAAGACGTAGCTTCCTCTTCTGTTCCAATATGAATCCACGCTTGAAATTAACCTCAAAATTTTTGATTAAAACAACTGCAGTTTTTCTACCTTGAAAAAAATAGTTTAAGACATTTTCTGGAAATTGCATCCATGAATGAGTTAAAAAAAATTACACTTCTTATATAAGCAGAAAGTTGTAGTTTTTGCTTTCAGGCAGGTTTCTTGTTTTGCTTTTTAAGCTATTGAGGCTTACAGCCCATATGCTAGCAGCTAAACTGTGTTCTTGGGATTACCCAGGTTCAAACCTCAGCTTTAAAGGCATCAATCAACAGGGGATACACTCTATTTCACCATATAACTTTAAAATTTTGATTTGGACTGTTTGCTCAATAAGTAGAGCAACTTGAGCATATCCAGTTAGGAAACCGCCAATCACACTGACAAGATTATAATTCTCTCTGCTTGGTAAGATGTGGCAGGAGAAAGTGAGATTGAATTGATGGTTGTCAGATGGCATTCGCTCAGCAACTCACTTCCAAATAAGCCGACATCATACATGGCACTGAACAAAACCCAGAGACATTAGAAAACAACACAAAAACTTGTCTGTGCCATATATAGAAGCCAGACATAGTAGGAACACTATTTCCCTAGGCACAGAACACTATTTCCACCTTGCGTTACTCACCCCTACCAAACTAATCAAATTATGCTGAAATATCCAGGGGTCCCTTAAAAACACTATAATACAAATTTTCCTTTTTAAGGGTTTGCAATGGGAACCTGACAGGGACTGACACGGGACCTGGACTCAACCTTAACTCCCATAAAATCAATGTAAGTGTAAAAACCCTAACTTTCTGGAAACCCCTTTCTCTCCATTCCCTATCCCTCGTTATAAATTCAGTTTTCCCTTCAAGTAACTACAAATTGATGCAATCATGACCAAACAGAAACTATAACCGGCAATCCTTAGTACCGACTAGTATTTATTTACTTGAGGTCTCCAGTCTATCCTTCGCACTACTTTTGCAGCTTGACCCACTAAGACTGATATTGGATGTAGTCAGAGAGCTGTGCCCTATCATGGGAGCCAACGACCTAGATAGATTGGAAAATGGCTTCTGCTCAAAAAGAGTTGAAGAAGAACGTGGAGATTCTGATGGAGATAGCTTGCCTCTTTGGCTTGAGCCCACCCCCTTAGCAAACCTGCCCTTTGGAAGCTTTGAACCATATGCATCCTCTGAATGGCTACCCCCAATGTGAAGCTTCCTCAGTAGATTTCTCATCCTTGTTTTGGATAAAGAAGCAGGGAGTATGTTTGTTGTTCATTGTTGTTTCTGTGTGTTGTTGCCATGAAGGTTTCTGCAAGTTTCTAGCAGCTTCTCTTATGTATTTAATTTAATGTATTAACTATATTGCTTAGGCAAAATTATTACAATAACTTAATTTCTCAAATTTTTTAAAATGAAAAATGAATTATAGAGCTACTTTGACCAATAGAAAAACAGATAAATAATCATTTTTAAATATAAAAAATATGTTCTAAAATGCAAACTATAGATATAAAAAGAAATATATTTAAATTATGTAATGTGATTGGTCAACACATGTAAAAAAAATAAAAATCAATGATTGCAATAGTAACCTGCCTATCGGCAGGAACTAATAAATAAAATTATATTATTATTATTATTTTAGTAAAAATAGGTAGCATCTTTATTTATTAAAAAATATATATAATAAAATCTCTCCCCCACGTGCCTTGAAGAGGAGTATACATCTTGCATGAGGCTGGAATATGGGAGAAGTTGGCTAAAGGTTGGGAGTTTGGCTTTACATCTGACAGCAGCATTTGTTTAAAATTTTGAGGTGGACGCAGATTGGGGAGGGGGGGTTATGATGAGAATGGTAGACAGGAAAAAGAAACTAGAGAGCCAAGTGAGGGGCAAAGAGAAAGGGCGTTTGGGAATTTTACAGGAAACTTGCAAAAGACATTCAAGCCAAGATCAGATAAGAGATACTATTCATGCACATTTTTTTAGTTATGGTGTTATCTGGTGAATGTTGAACCTTTGTTACTTGCCATTTAATTTGATTTTGAATTGGTTCTCTTGTATGGGTTAAATCCATGGTGTCGTTTCATGCTTTATACATATCTTGATCTGCACAAGGGAAATAGTTATATCATGCTTTGAATATGTCTATAATCTTGTCTCATGGCTAATATGTAATCATGTAGCTCATTTGTTTCTCCTTCCCTAGACCTGCAGGCACCGTTCCTTGCCCCTTGATTGATATTGTGTCATATTCAACCTGCAAGTGACAAAATATTGTTCCAACTGACTTGAAAATTTATTCATTCTCTCTTGTATATATGTTTACTCCTTGTGCCAAGAGACCACTTTTCTTGAAGCATTCTGTCAACAGTTGGCGCCATCTTTACCTCCACAACGTGGTCTTTAAAGTACATGAGCCAATATAATAGCATAAAAATGTGAAGAAAAAATGATATCCATTTTATGAAGTTTATGAAGGATGAAATAGGTTTTAGCATATGAAGAGGGTTTGAACTCTAATATTTACTGTTTATGAAGATACCTTTGACAGCCATTGCGTTTACAACATCAGAAAAATACTAATTAATGCTATTGCTAAAAATGTCACAAATAAAATCTCACTGAAACCATGGCAAGTTTAGCTCAAAATTCTGCACGAATTGTGCCATGCTGTCAATAATGTTGATAATAAAAAAAAATGGGTAGAGTTGTAGGGAAAATGCTGCATAACCATTCTTAAGCTCCCATTTTAGTGTTGACAGGAGAATATCAGTGAGGTTGAAGAATATACTTTTGCACTCGTAACCACTTAGGCATGGAAACCAAATGACGCACACTCTTGAAAATTTAATGGTTAAATAATGATTGTTTTTATATATATGGAGTTAATGAAATCATCAGACTTAAAATGTATATTTAAAGGTCTGAATTTGTTAGTTTTCCTCTTTGGAGATGGGATATGGCTGATTTAGATTTCAAGATGGAATAATGATGATTATAGGAAGTCATCTATTGGATATGTACAAGCAACTTGGGAAAAAAATTATTGTGTGCCTGCCATGTTTGCTATCCATTCTTTGATTGTTTGAAGACAAATTCCTTTATAGGTTGCTGGTGGCCAGTAAGTTCTGTGTTCCAACACCTTGCAATCTCATTGCAATATATGGCTGATTTAGATTTCAAGATGGAATAATGATGATTATAGGAAGTCATCTATTGGATATGGACAAGCAACTTGGGAAAAAAATTATTGTGTGCCTACCATGGTTGCTATCCATTCTTTGATTGTTTGAAGACAAATTCCTTTATAGGTTGCTAGTGGCCATTAAGTTCTGTGTTCCAACACCTTGCAATCTCATTGCTTTATTGCAATGGATAACATAACCAAACTATAAACTGTGCTGGATCGTTGTGTCACCAAACTGCTGTTCTGCGAATCTAGTGAGCTGTAATGCAGACCAAAATGCTCTTACATGGTTGGGATCCCTGAAAAACAATTTTTAGGTTTTGTTCGTCATTCTTCCACCTTTTTAAAACATATTGAACTTTTAGTTTTGGCTAGGGGAGATGGAATTTATGATTGTTTAAACACTGCCCTTTCTGCTGCAATCAATGGACTAAAAGTTATGAATTGATTTAGGTGATGTAAGTTTGTAAATTAAATGATTAATATCATTTTTAAGAGTGTTATATTATGAATATGGCCAAATTACTTATTACCTTTCATTGGATTCTAAGGAAAAGTTCTAGGCTTGAGAATTAACAAATGAGGAAGTAAAACCTTTGATTCCTAAATCACTTACTAGTGAGTGGGTTTAGGGGAACATGTTGGATGTGAAGTAGCCTCCTTGGAATACTGTTCAATAAATGTTGTTGCCTGAACTAATGTTAGTATGATATTTGTTTATTGAATATTGTTTTATCCATCTTGTAGAATCTCAAGCTATCATAATGAGATGATCATACATTATACGTTATAGATATCAAATGTCATTAATTTGCATTCATAAGTGCATTGCTTGGTTGAGTTGCGTTCTCTTCCATAACTTATGTATCAAATGGACATATGATTGGGTATATGATGCATGAGCATGTAGGCATGATAGATCATTATTGATTCACATAGTGAACTAGATTCCATCATGCTTGTTGCACATACTGCTAGATCCATTGTGATTGGTTGGGCTTCTCCAATGGAGTAGCATGGGGAAGTTAATGCTTTGTGGTAGGGTGGATATCACCTTGATGATGCTCTCTCTCTCTCTCTCTCTCTCTCTCTTCCACTTCAAGTTATAGAAGCAAATGGTATAGATGTTGTAATGCAAATGATGAAATATTATTTATTTTGTGTCTTACTTATTTAGATGAGTAAATGATTCTCACTCGAATTCTTGTATTTTCATTTTCAATACAATATCTTGGCATTGTTTTGAAAGACTATGGCTGTTATAAGTAAATTGGTTGCATATGTTATCAACCTGATTTCAAAATGAGTGTACTAGCAGTTGTAACTTATTATGATTCGAGTTTTATACTTATGCCAACGTATTGCAAATGGACTTGTGATAATGGTAGTAGTTGTAAATCATTCTATATGTTAAAAAATAAAAAGTCAACTGTTTGAATCCTTTAGATTGGATCTACATTAGCTTCATATATTTCATTGATTTCCATACTTAAGGAATGATTAATTGAGTGGTTATTCACTAATTTACATACTTTATTAGTGATTATTTTGGTGGTTATTACAAACTGAGTCATGCACTGATTTGTTGTCCTTTGCTCAACGAACAAAGCTTTAAGGAGATCTTCCCCTCTTTGGTATTCCCCTTTGTCACCCATCTTTGCCTTAATGTGTGCAGCACCTCCCATAGAAGAGTCACTGCCTGAAGATCTCTAGTGTATTCCCAAAATACTAGATGCAGTTTCCCCTTCTGGAACCTACGTAGGCTTCCATTGTTTCTTTATCTCCCTATTGTAATACCGCTTCTCCTTGTCACTCATGAACCCTATAAGCTAGCAAGAACACCGGCTCTAATACCACTGTAATGACCCTTGCCCAAAACAGTTAAAGCTTTATGATTATGCACAGTTTGACAATGCAAGTATTTTGTCAAACAATTGGTTTGCTTGTTGTTGTGAGTTATTTTTTTATTGCATTTGATGTAATTTGCATATACTAAACCTATTGTGAGACTGCTCTGCTAATGACAAAGGCTTAGTATTCACCAGATAGATGTTGCATAATAAGTCTATAGATATCATGACAATGAATATTTCCTAACATTAACATTCACAGAAGTTTGCAACAAAGAATACTATTGAGCAATTAATCACAGTTTGATAGACGGTATTCTATAATATTGTGATATTTGTAGATATACAATACTTAGGCATTTAATTCCAGTTCAGGTCTAACCTTATTCACCAATGATAATATTCAGAGCAGATTTTACTGGAGCGACAGATCTTAAATTAGCACATACACCTGAAGATTGGCAGACATTGTCTTTTTTGCAAACAGTAGATGCCACATGACCCTGTGTTTGGCTTCTTGTGAATTCATCCTTTCCAAAGACGACGCTGGCTTCAGAGGTATTATTGTTGGTATCAACACTTGACAATGGAAGAGCTCGTCCAATGAAGACTTTAATATAAACCCAACCTTAATTCATTCTGATCGTTGCCTTTTTAACTATTGGCTAACTTACCCATATATGCGGGGGCTAGGATAATTGGGAAAACAAGCACACAGGTCCCGATTTAACAATGAGTATGTTCTGGTAGCAATTTGTCCTATTTAGGTTGGCAAGTTTATTTGGAAATATTGCCAAGTAGGCAGAAAAGACAAGATGAAGTCTTAATACGATTTGTACTCCTTATGTGGTTGCAAAATGTATGCATCTGTAGAACAAACCAAAACATGTAAAGAAAAAGCCGATAATTTAATATTGTCGGACCCCAAGATGGCAGTCGTATTAATCAATAATGCCTACAAGGGACTTTAGTTGGCCGTATGATAGTCAACAAACCATAACAAATATAATCGAATAGCATTATATCGAATCTCCAATACAGTGCCGTCTGATTATAATATATATGTAGCCGCCCTGATAATAATAACTATAGATCTTCAGCAATAAGACTGCAAATGATTGCCCAACCAAACTATATATGCAATTGAACCTTATTCTGGAAATAATATTGCTCTTGATAATTCTCGCCAAATCTTACGAACTGGAAAGTACAACAATGCCCAATATATATCACTGAAATTGGAATAATGATAATCGCCTAGACTGAAGTATGAAATTACCTCCGAGTATTCCAATATATTGATCAATTTGGAAAACTAACCTCCTGCAATACCAAATGAAATCTTCATTGTAATCCAACTAAAGAATCCGATTGATTCTTCCAAGACCATCTTCTTCATTGCTGAAAATGGTTTTCCCAGGCATCCATCCCGAGAAACGAATTTGAGAACCTCTCTCAAATTAATGCTTGAAGAGAAACTAATAATAATCATCCACACCTTTTCCCAAAACTAAAGCTCCTTTTATAATATTAATTGACCGTTTTGTGCAGCTATTTATTAAGTGACTTTAATTAATCTTAATTTCCTAAAGTCACTTTAATTATTACCTTTTAATCTAACTTTAGGTAATAATAATGAATAATTATTATTTAATTCAATATTTTTAAAATGAAATAATTTTACTCTCTCAATACCAACAAAAATGGGACATTACAATAATATTGTCAAATGATATTTTTTAAGTGTTGTTTATTTCTGAATTTTTTTGTATCAATGTTTTGGATCACACTCCATGATCTATCATCATGATGATATGCAAGTAAAAAGAGAAAAGAATGTAAGAAGGTAGCAGACTTGGTAGGCTAAATAGGTGAGAAGATTGAGAAGGCAAGAGGAGGACAAGCTGAAAAATGACAAGACAAGAGAAAGAAATGACTAGTTTCTTTCAAATGGTGGTGCACATAAATGACCACTATTTTGCAAATAGTGGTGCACATAAATGGCCAATTTTCATTAATTACTACAATGATTTGGGGCCTAGGTTGAATTTTTGTAGACGATTCTCTATATGAGGATTTAGATGAAATTATAAGTGTATGTAGAAGCTTTATGTGAGATAGAGTAGTGAAAGAGAGATATAGACTAAAAAAATAAATGTCTTATCATTTATTTGTTCAACATGTATATGGCATACTCTTGAGAAAGATGTATGATTGCTATCTTTAGTTGTCTATCTACATGTCTACTTGTCTTTTGCATGATTCATTCTAAAAGCCGTCTTAAATACATATATATAGATTACATGGATCTCATGCAATCAAGGTTGAGAGTTGGTAGGAAGTTGAACTGTCTCATGGATGCACAATTATTTTTTTGTATGATTCCTTATCTTCTAGCACTTGTAAAGTCTAAATGTTTGTTGGTAGGTTCCTAATGTGTTTGTTGATGACTTGGAATAATGCAAACCTCAAGATAAGGAATGTCACGTCAACTACATTGTTCGAAGTCCTAAACATGATGTTTAGAGTAATGCAATAAGGATTTGTGTAAACTAGAGTTTGTTGTTTGGCTTGGAGGGGTGTAGGAACTTGTTGGAACCATCGTAGAAACCACAAGAGGTTTGGATGAAGTATTGTTATTGCAAGTATTTGACCTTGTGTAGAGTGCTTTGTTCTATTAGTGGAGTATGTGCAACACTTGCTATAGATGAAAGGTTGATGTTGTATTTTACACACACCCTATTTTTCTTCAACAAAACATGGGCAACGTTTCTTTCTTTTATTTTTTATTGTTTTGTTTGTTTGTTTTCTCTTTTGGTCCTTTTGTGGTGGTCTTATTTCTTGCTTTTATCCTTAAATGTTTTTCAAAGTATTTTTCCTTGGTTGAACTTTCAAAGTTGGTCATAATGACATGATGGTAGAGGAGACTTTGAAACCTTGACATCCTTTTTGTAGACTAGACTTATATGCTCGATACATTATATTTTCAGACTTTCATGGTTGGTCATATTGGCATGATTGTGAATGCATCTTGAAAACTTCAACAGAAAGGACATGATGTCATCCCAAAATACCCTATGGATCTACATTAATGGTAGATATCTCACGCATTCTCACACATTTTTTTCCCTTGTTATTGTTTGTTTGGCTTTCTTTTTATTTATTTTCTTTTGTGTCCATTGTTACTCTTCACACTCTACTACATGTGCCCTCTACAATCTCTTTACCATAATCAATCAAGTTTTATTGAGATTTATGGTGGATTCTATTCCTTGTAGCATTTAACCAACAAGTTGTTGCGAAGAGTTTTCTTTGCTTTCTTCATGGTGTTGTCTTCACCGTTTTATTAGGTAGGGTTTATGAAAGTGACTTGTTGATGGTGATTTTTGTTTCTCTTGTGTTTTTTTGTTCTTTCACCTTTGTTGGGGTTTGTTGGTTCTTTGTATGATTAAGGTTGCACTATTTTCAGTTGTCTTTTTTAGTTTTTCCTTTTTGCTTTGTTTCATTTTTTTCTGAGCCCTAGTCGGATTGTTTTCCCCCTTCAATAGATTCACTTGTCAGAGGTGGGAGATGTTTTTTCTATGCCAACATCATGTTGATGATAACACTTATTTGAGTTGGCTTGGTATGATTAAAATGGCTTCCTCAAAACCCTATGCCAATTCCATATGGTATGCCTCTTTTGTTGGAGTTCCCAACCACAAGTGTCTTTGTTGATGCCATACTTATGTCATGCTTAGGTTATTTATCTATCATGGCTTTGTATAGTCGTTTGTTGTTGACATTATGCTTAACTCATGCTAATGTCATCCATGTGTTAGGACTCATTATAGTTGTTTGCTGGTAACATCATTTCCAAGGGCTCTAATTGACTTATATTAAGAATTGTTTTCAATCTCTTTAGAGTTAGGGTTCTAGGGTTTTCTTATTTAAGTACTTAGGAGTTAATCTGAAGTTTGACCCCGATAGACTTAAAAGTTATATTCTTTTTAGATTTGCAGTTTAGGATCTCCTTATTGTGGTACCTTGTTATGGGTTACTTCAAAGTTTGATTTTGACATAAATTTTGGTTACATCTTTAAAAGTAGGACTATTAAGATTTCCTTGATAGAGACCTTGTTAGCGGTAAGTCTAAATTTTGACTTTGACTTAGTGACAATCTTTATGCCACCCTTATTGGACTTCCCTACTTTAGAGTAACTGTTTGTTAGTATCCTCGATTCATGAAGCCAGATGCATCTTAAAGGTTTATTTCCTCGAGTTCTATAATAAGTTTCTCAGTTCTATAAGTCATTTTGAGGAAAATTTTATATTTTCAAAGCTAACCCTATTCCTTTCATTATAATCAAGCTGACCCCATTTAAATGGCTTAATCAAATGGATTGTTAGCATGAAACTGAATGGAATTTTTCCTAAGTGAATATACTAATGATTTCATGTGGGCTTGACAAGACAAATGCAAGAAGGCTAAGGACCTTAAAAGGAGATGAAGTATCCAAGGCATGTTAATGTCCAAGAGTTCTTACAAAGGGTGAATGCAAAGGGATATATAACCTTCATGGTACAATGTACAACTAAGTCAAGATTGGTACAAATTGTTGCCTTCCCATTTCCTTACAGTCAACATATTTGGTTTGGCTTGTGCAAAAACATATAACCAACAAATAACCAACAACAAGGATATTAAGATTTCCTTCAAAGTTTGATTTTGACATAAATTTTGGTTACATCTTTAAAAGTAGGACTATTAAGATTTCCTTGATAGAGACCTTGTTAGCGGTAAGTCTAACTTTATTTTGCACTACAATGAAGCAAAGGGTCTAAACCCCAGGAAAGCAAAAAACAACAAAGCAAAGCAAGAAACAACATCATCCACCACCAATCCCATCGCCATCCTCTGCAATAATCTTGTTCAATTCATGGCAAAGATCTTGGGAAATCTGATCCCACCCCTCAATCCTCCAGCCATCAAGATGCGCCGAGGCCCATTTTGCCAAGCAATCTACAGCTTTATTCCACTCCCTCGGAATATGGACAAACGAAACCTCCTCCATCAAGGAGCTAATCTGCAGAATTTGTTGCACCATCCTAGCTAACTGCCAACTGACGATTCATGAAGCCAGATGCATCTTAAAGGTTTATTTCCTCGAGTTCTATAATAAGTTTCTCAGTTCTATAAGTCATTTTGAGGAAAATTTTATATTTTCAAAGCTAACCCTATTCCTTTCATTATAATCAAGCTGACCCCATTTAAATGGCTTAATCAAATGGATTGTTAGCATGAAACTGAATGGAATTTTTCCTAAGTGAATATACTAATGATTTCATGTGGGCTTGACAAGACAAATGCAAGAAGGCTAAGGACCTTAAAAGGAGATGAAGTATCCAAGGCATGTTAATGTCCAAGAGTTCTTACAAAGGGTGAATGCAAAGGGATATATAACCTTCATGGTACAATGTACAACTAAGTCAAGATTGGTACAAATTGTTGCCTTCCCATTTCCTTACAGTCAACATATTTGGTTTGGCTTGTGCAAAAACATATAACCAACAACATTCTCTGCTAAACTTGTTGAATAATCAACTTTTCACCTCGGAAGATTCTATGATTTTGCTCTAGCCAAATCTGCCAAAGAAGGAATGTAGGTCCCACATGCCACACATCCTGAAGGTAAGATGCGGTAGTAGGAGGTCTGCCAAGACTATGCCAGAAGTCAAATAGAGAGGAAGCATGGACACAAGGAACTCTCCAAGCTTCCCACCACAAGTGCAATAGCCTCAGAGCAAAGGGGCAATGAAAAAAAAGTGCACAAAATCCTCCTCTCCATCCCCACACAACACACACATGGATGGTCCCTAAAATCCCCTCTTTTGAATACTATCCCAGGTCAAACACTTATTCTAGGCCAAAGTCCAAATGAAGCAATTACACTTTGGCCAAGAAAACTTGTTCCAAACATTCTTCCACCAATGAACCTCCACCCCATCCAGCTTGTGAGATAACAACACTTGATAACTAGAAGAAACAGTATAAACACCCTTAGGGTTGGGAGACCAAGATAAAACATCTCCACCTGGAAGGGAGCTATAAGTCCTGCTAGAGAGGATGCTGTGCAATTCCGCACATTCCTCCTCCATACCAACCACAGGCCACTCCTCAGGACTCTTCCATCTAGCCGTCATTAACTGTCCTTGAGAAGAAATAGACTTGAAGTCTCTCACCTTGTCCCACCCAGCCTCAAGGAATCTTTGACAAAGGGGCAAGAGGTTAGGATACTGAGAAACAATGGGAGGAAAACCATCCCAAGAATCCAACCAAAATTGAGCCTCAAGCCCACTTTTGTAGATCCAGAATAAGCCGTCCTTAACTAGAGCTGCCCCCTACTTAAGCGTACTCCAAATAACCGATCCTTTCCCCACTAAGGGATAGCGAGGAATATCCATCTGAGGGATCCCCAGAAAATATTTATGAAGTAAAATCCTAGCCCAGGTCTGATCTTGCTCCACACACCACCTCTAGTACAGCTTGGCAGCAAGCGCCACCCCAGACAAAGAAGACTGCCTTAATCCAAGACCTCCATATTGCCTCAGACTACAAACAAGCTCCCATTTAACCAAGCTCCATTTGGATGACGATAAATTACCTGCCCATAAAAATTATCTAGATAAAGCATCAAGTTCCTGAAGAAAACCAGCTAGGGCCACCTGGAGCATGCACCTGTAAATGGGAAGAGCTTGAACCACAGATTTGATCAACTGAACACAACCAACAAAGGATAACCATCTATGGGTCCAATGGTTAACCTTCATCTGAAACTTTTCTAGAATATTCTGCCATGAATCCCTAGACATCCTTTTGTCAGAGATAGGAATTCCAAGATAGATCAAAGGGAGGGATCCAGACTGAAACCTTAAAATATAGGCAATCCTCCTTTGAATCGGATCAGGAGTATTGAAGAAGAAGATGTAGGATTTACCTTCATTTAACATTTGACCTGAGGCGGTTAGATAAACATCCAACACCACACACAAGTTTGTAGCCTCCCTGATTGTAACCATACCCATCAAAGCAGTATCATCCACAAACTGTAAATGAGACTGTGGGGGAATATTACCACCCCAACGCTAACCCTGAATGATACCTCTCTCCACATTTCTTCTCAACAACCGACCCAATCCTTCAAAAAAGAGAAAAAACAAGTACGGAGATAATGGATCACCTTGACGCAATCCCCGAGAGGCACCAAAAAGCTCTGTGGGTTCCCCATTAATTAAAATAGAGAAGGATACAGAAGTCACACAACTCTTGACCCATCGAATCCAATCATCCCCAAACCCCAAAGCACCAAGGATCTTCCAAAGGAAGGACCATCGAACTCTGTCATAAGCCTTTTCCATGTCCAACTTGATGAACATAGCCTTATCAGTGGAGTTAGCCATAGAATGAATGGACTCTGTAGCAATAACCACCCCATCCAAAATTTTCCTTCCCGCAACAAAGCCATTCTGCTGGAGGTCTTAGAAATTAACACTCTAAGCCAAATTTTCAGCCTATCCGCAATTACTTTAGAGATGATTTTGTAAATCACATTACAAAGAGAGATGGGTCTAAATTGGCTTAACTTGTTTGCTCCATCAGATTTGGGGATGAGAGCAAGGAAGGTGGAATTCAAAGCCTGTAACATCTGCTTATTCGCCTGAGATTCTTAGACAATAGCCAATAAGTCAAGCTTAATAATATCCCAGAATTCTTGAAAAAACTCCACCGAAAATCCATCAGGGCCAGGAGCTTTCCCTCTCTTCATCTGGAACACCGTTCTCTCAAGCTCTTCGATTGAAATATCCCTCATGAGACATTCATTCATCTCCCTAGTAACCAGAGAAGGGATACAAGATAGAACTTGAGCCTCCTCCTCGGAAGCCCCCTGAGAGTCCTCCCTGAATAAGGTAGCAAAGTACTGCATGGCTTCACAAGAAATATCCTTGAAAGAGGATAGATTCTGACCAGCGTCATTCACCAGAACAGAAATTAAATTCCCATGTCACTTGGCTTTGACCGAATTGAAGAAGAAGGCCGTATTTTTATCTCCCTCCTGAAGCCATTCAACCCTTGCCTTTTGTTTCCAATATATTTCCTCCCTCAGCTCACACTCCTCCAGTACTTTCCAAGCCCTGGCCTCCTCTTGAAGTAAATAGGTAGTCACACCTTCCTCCCTGATCACTCTTGTAATGCTATCCAACTCCACCTGGGCAACAACCTTAGCATGGAAAATGTTCCCAAAGCACTACCAATTCCAGCGTTTAAGCTGGTATTTAACAAATTGGAGAAGCTTAGCAAAGGTGTACATTGCCATACCATAAGCGGGTCTACCCTCTTTCCACCATTTAGCCACATAGTCATGAAGAGAGGGTTCACGCAGCCACATAATCTGGAAATTAAAAGGGGGTGACAGAGGCACACTAACTAAAGAAACTAGAAGCTTGATAGGCCAATGGTCAGACCCCCTCCAATCCAAAATTTTAGAGCTAGAAGACCATAATCCACCAACCTAGAAGCAGGAAACTGAGAATCGGTCAAGTCTTTCAGAGATGCAATTATTCCCAATCCTTCGATTGTTCTAGGTGAATAATCCATTATTAGGCTTGACATCAACAAGATTCAAAGCAAAGATATTATCCTGAAGAAGCATCGCAGAAGGCTCCAACCTAGCAATACCCCCCACTTTTCAGCTAGCTCACAAATAGCATTAAAGTCCCCAGCCATAATCCAAGGATGAAAAGGCACCATGCTCCGAACAAATCTAATATAAGACCATAGAATTTGTTTACCTTGAAACTCGATAGGCGCATAGATATTAGAGAGGAGGATAGACTCCCCGGTCTCAAAACAGGAAGCGATCATCGAGATAGAAAACTTGCTAGCCATCCACCAGAGAGGGAAGATCCTCCAAGGATTCCAAAGGCAAGCCACTCCACCCGCAGACCCTTGAGCACCAACACACTGACATTCGCCACTGCCCCATAGCTTAGGGGATAAACCAATCATGCATTCCACAGAAACCTTAGTCTCCTACAGGAACAAAACATCAGGAGATTGAGTTCTAACCAACTCACGAACAACCTTTTGTCTAGGGCCGCTGTTTAGGCCCCTTACATTCCATGAAAGAACAATCATTTCAAAGAGCTCGAGAAGTGTGAATCCAAAGTCTTAACCGACCCTGACTCCACCAAAGTTTCCCCAGCTAACTTAATTTTTTCCATATCCTTCTTCCTGCCAAGCTTTGAGGATTTCTCCCCCAACCCTTTTTTGATATCCTTTTGATGAAGACCCAAAGGAGAAGGAGAAGACCTGTTATTCCTCACTACATCTGCTCCTATATGCAAAGCCACAATAGGACCATCTCCCCCATCCTTCTTCATTTCCATAGTAGGAGCCGACTCCACCTGGACATCCATTTGAAAGTCGGTCACCATTTGCAAAGCTCTAGTAACTTGTGCATCCTGAGTATCCCCAAATAGAGAACCTCCTCCTACCCAGAATTACTACTAATACCTTGATCTAAATTGCTCAACCCCGGGTTCACTTTTTGCTTGACCCATCATCCAAAATCTCAAATCTAGGTAAGAGTCTTCATCTTGCTACCTTTCCCTTCTAGGTCTCTTTTATGCTTGCTTCAAGTAGATTCTTCACAGGGTGTTTATCAGACCATCACCATCCCTGAATGGGGTTCTTTCCTTATCCGTGAGGCGGGTTAAGGAAGGTCAGGAAATAGGAGGCTCTATGTGCTTAAAATTTCTGGACATCTTCAAGGTAAGGACCATGTTCATGGCAAAGATCACATCGTTTAAAAAGTGAGAGTTTCCATATCCAATGACTGGAACCCAAAGAGGTTAGACCCAAGACACATCCAAAGAATCTGGGAATGGTTTATTGACTAATTTCACACAAATGAAAGTAAAAAGTGATTAATTTTTAAACTCCAGTCTGTAGTGAGGAACCAATCTACTTCCCCAAGCATCAACCTCCAAGAGATGTTGAAACATCATCCCACCCAAAGATTCCATGTGAAACTGTGGGAGCAAACCCACACCGGACAAGAGTTGAAGTTCCTCACAGTATTAAAAACCAAAGATGCCATGCTTAAGAAAAGAACAACCCCTAATAAAAATTCCTTCAAAGACCTTATTTCATCCTATGTAATCCAAAGGTAACCATGAAATAATTATTTTGCCGTATTTATATCCATTCCCACCTCTCTGCATCCATCAAATCATTTGTTTTGTGATCCTTAAATTGTGATCATATCCTACCCCAAACCACAAAGTAAAAAGGTATGCCTTGAATAGATCATCCTTCAGAACCATGAATAACCAAGTTTCTAGCCTCCTCTTGTAACGCTCCAGCAAACCACATTAATCTTTGTGGGATCCGAAGCTCCAGTAGACATGCCGACTCCATCTAGCCCAGCTTTCGACATGAACAAATTATTATTAAAGACTTTTGATGCGTGTTGAGGAGACTTCGCACCAAGCTCTGAACGGAAATCCATTAGAGGGTTAGCACCCGAGGTCTCCCCAGGAGACATAAGACCTAACTTATATCGGGCATGCAAAGCCTTCGGGAAAAAAAAACTCAGAAACAAGGGTTTCAAAGCCCCACCCACAGCTCACCATGATCCACTAGCCAAAGAACAAGAGACACCATTGAATGGAGTCCTTACACAGACCAGGCACCAAAGGCGCGCCCCTAACTGCACACCCGTGGCTCCCAGCAACACCCCACACCTCAGCTCTTACCAAAGAATGAAGCTCACATAGAAAGGAAGGAAATAACCACTGAGGGGTTACACTCCAACACCTCACCCCAAACTGCAGCCCAACAAACCCTCCCAAGCTGCATTCAAACCAGAATGAAGAATGAATCACTGGCTCATAATTTGCATTATCCCACAAATCCATTTTCAAACTAGACCAAAAATTTCCAATTTTTCAAAGTTAAAACTTTTTTTTATGAATAATCATTTGTCATATGTTTTAGGGGTCAGTCCTAATACTCTCATTTTTTGATATAATGGAATAACTGGAGAAGTAGATCATTTGTGGTCAATTCTAGGCAACCAAAATATTTCATTTTTTAGGATGTGACCATAGGATTGACATGATATTGTGGGTTGTTAATATTGGGAAAATGTGTCTAAACCTTTGGTGTGCAATTGCATATAATACTATTGAGGCAAGTGCTATTGGGGTTCTAGGGGGAATGGCCCTAAGAGGGATTTGGGGGATCATCCCCTCTAGGGTTCTGTGGGGAGCAATCTCTGGAAGCCATTTTTATGTGGCATTTATTTATTGTAAATTTGGACCATCTAATTATTAGTCTTAGATCTGAAGATAGATATTTTAGCTGGCTTGACTTAATCCTTGTTAAGTAAACCTGATTTTATGGGAGCAAGTTTTGTATTACAACTAAATTAATGTGTGTCCTGAGATTTTGATACAATGGAAGGTACTGAAATTCTAATAAGTTGATACTTTGTGAGAAGCTTGCTTTGCAAATATATTGTAATCTTTGTGATTTCTGAATAATATATTGGGTGGATTTTGGAATGTGGGATTTTTCTCCCAAAAGGGTTTTCCCCACGTAAATCACTATGTTGTGTTATACATGATATTTATGTGTATTTCTATTTAAGTTTTTGTAATTGTTGAAAATATCTATAAAGTTTTGAATTATCCTCCTCTCAAGATTAGTGTAGGATGTTGTTATGCTACCTTAGCTTCCTTATAGTTATGACTATCCCAACATGAAAATGGACTATTACGTAGATTATGGCAGCCATAAACTCATGAAATTAATAATAATAATCCTAATCAACATTATTTTACTAATTATCTGACTATCATCATTCATTTTCAACAAGGATATGACCTCTCCAAGCTTAAAAGAGCAATGTACACTAACTCTCTAAACATAGATCCTTCCTCACCTCAATTCTTTTGGTCACACATCAAAACCAATACACCCATCAAAACCATCAACCTCAATTCCTTTGGTCACACATCAAAAACTACACACCCAAAATCACTCTCATTAATACTTTCAACCCTCTCCACTACTACTTATCTCATCTCTTGACCAAGAGTGGAAATACATGAAATATGTTGTGAATGGATTGAGTAATTATGTAGATATCACATATTTTTTTCAGGACTTCCTTCTTCAAGAACCTAAAATAATTCAAATAGAAGGGTAAGGGGGACCCTATGTATCATACAACTTATTTACTGATGAAGAAACTTATATACAAATTTGGACCCAAAATTGGTATTCTATGTCACTTATTTTGATGTACTAATCAAAATGAAAATTCAAATTGAAAAATCCATCATTGTTAAAGGGAAAATTAAACTTTATTCAAAGGATCAAAACCAAAATGAAACTATAGAGACTAAGGATCTTAGCGGATCAAGTAATCAAAGGATAAAGGATGTTACAACTATAGATACTAATGATTAAGGAATGAAATTTGGTGAAGTTGTCCAAGGAAACCAAATTTAACAATAGTATAGATGATAATGTAAATGGACTTGGATCTCTACACACAAGTTTTAGAGGAGGACAAGTAATTTTTACCTAAGTAAAATTTTAGCCAATAAATTGTATCTTAAAAAATGGTTAGAATATTTGTAAATAAACTATGACAATTTAGAGAAAAACATTTGAATTCTTTTAATTTTATTTTGAGTCAACTTGTTTCTTTAGATTTTAACTTGAAAGAAGGTGATAATTGTATCTTGTTACTTTAATCTTTACCTAAATCTTTAAACAAAATTATTGTTTCTATTAGAGGCGATGGTGCAAAGATCAATATGGATTACCAATTGTAAATGATTGGTGATAATTTGTGAGTGAAAATGATATTCAATTCATTAACTATTAAAGTGCAATATTGCAAGAAGTCAACCCATGATGACATGTTATTTTTCATAGCTCAACCATTATAAAGTGATTATACATATAAATTTTAAGTTTAAAAGTAGGAAAACATGCACACAAGGAACAAATTATATTGAATATCAATTTATATATATAAAGTGTAGAGTAATTATGTATGTAAATATATGAATTTGGCATATAAGCCAACTCAACAATTTTTAAAAATGTTGCATATGCCATCTCAAGGTCTATATACAATGTACATCCCAAATAGTTATGTCATCTCAAGAAAATCCTAAAACTGTAGTGGATCATCAAAATGTAGCCTCTTCATGCAACCTAATGGATGTGAAGTTGATTGCACAATAACAATTCAAACCATAAATTATATTAATTAGATCAATGGTAAATAAGTTAGGTTTTTTTTTACTCATTTTTTTTAGTACAAATTGAGCATTACATTTGGTATCAGTGTCATGGTCACAATACTAGGGGTTGTAGGAGTACTTATTGGATCTCATATTTTTTTTGTGTATCGCATGAAACTATAGTCATTTCGCTCTTGTTACATGCGTTTTTAATTTTTTTGTATGTGGAAATATTTAGATGTTCATCATGTTGGTTTTTTATCTAATTTAAATGATAAATATTCTTAATTATTTGATTTCTTAAGAGAATGTTAACTATATACATGGTTGATTGAGTGACCATTTTTCGGCATGATAGCTTTACCACAACTACTTTAATAACTTTATTTTGAATCTTTCTTGATGAAAATATGTGATTTATTAATGAATTATAAATGAAGTATGGTATGATCTATTGCTGATTTATTCATGTTACATTGTGAAAGACATATTTATAATACATGTATGCATCATATGAGAAAACACTAAATTCTTTGAATGCTTAGAAAGTAGTGTATCTTTCATTTTACTCTTTTGAATATATGGATATCATGTTGCATCGTGTGCATCTTGGCATGCAGAAATAAAACCAAAAGAATGGATTTGTATATGTATTATTGTACCAAAATTTGCATTCCATGCCATTTATTTTGATGCACTAATCAAAAGGAAATTTAAAATTGAAAAATCCATCATTCCTAAAGGGGAAATTCAACTTTATTGAAAGAATAAAAACCAAGATGAAACTATAGAGACTAAGAATGTTAACGGATCAAGGAATCAAATGATAAAGGGATCAAATTTTATGAAGTTTCTCTAGGAAATGAAATTCAATAGTAGTACACATGTTATTGTAACTGTATAATGATAATTTATGAGTGAAAATGATATGTCATTCATAAACTATTAAAGTCCAAGATTGCAAGAAATCAATAAATATAACATGTTATTGATCATAGCTCAACCATTATAAAGTGATTGTACATTCAAATTTTAAGTTTTAAAGTAGGAAAATGTGCACACAATGAAAAACATATATCTAATATCAATTATATATATAAAAGTGTAGAGTAATTGTGTATGTGCATATACAAATTTGGTATATATACCAAATCAAAATAATATTTACAAAATGTGGCATATGTAATCTCAAGGTCTATATACAATATACATCTCAAATAGCTATGCCATGTCAAGAAAATCCTAAAATTTTGGCAAATCATCAAAACATAGCCTCTTCATGCTACCTGATGGATAAGAAGTTGGCTACACAATAACAATTCAAACTAGAATTTAGATTAATTAGCTCAATGGTGAATAACTTAGAATACTAAATAGAAACTTATCTACTATTTTTTATAACTTTCAAAGTAACATCTAATCACTAAAATAAACTATATAATTTCTCAAAAATATCAATTAAATTTAAATTCAATTTGTGATTACCTCAAGCCTTTGTTTTTTTGCTAATAAAAATTCTGCAAATGATGGTCCCTTAGGATAATCAAGAGTCCTACTATATAATAATGGTAGAGGATCCACATATGTGGATGGTGGAATACTCTATAACATGTAAAGTAAAATTGATGAAATCCATATATACTTATTGACAAACAAACCTAAACTAAAAGTATATCTACTTATATCTACTAGATATTAAAAAAACCATATACCACAAGTGATGCTTCTTCAATTGTTTGACAAGGAATCATCATGGATGCACCAAATGCAACTTTCTATATAAAAATGACAAGAATGAAAGACTATAAATTTATGTATGGGTAAGTGCACCAAGCTGTGACACAAAAATGGCTCTTAAGATGCCACTTTTTTTTTTTTTTTTTCTAAAATTAGCAAAGTTTGATGTGCATGAGAAAATGAAGATAGTTACACTAAAATTTGAAGATGGAACAAGAACAAAGAGTTGAAGTTCTTAATTAATTTCTAATCTAATATTTTTAGAAAATAATGAGATTAAGGGTTTCAAAGGAAGCAGGCCTTGTTTTATCAAAAAATGGCATAGCATCTGAGGGGTCCCCTTTTTTTCATTAAACAATATTACAATTTCAAAAATCAAATGGTGAGAATTGGCTAACAGCATGTATTTTACCCTATTCTTTCAATTTTTTTTTAATGAATATAATATTTTATGAATTTTTAGTGGACACATCTTGAAAGTTGAGATTTGGTGATGCTCCCCTAATTTTTTAAAAAACTAATCAAAAAGCAAAGTTTTTTCATCACGTGTAGAATGGAGTCTAGTTTAAAAAATTGTAATTTTTTTCAATATTTGATGAACAAGTAAAAATCTATCCTAAAACTAGCACATGTTGGTTTTTGACAAAAACAAAGGCAATAACAAGATAAATTATGGATGGAAACCTTAACATAATCAAAACATAAAAAAATATATATTTATATAGCTAAGAGAGAGCCTAACACCATCATGGTTTTTTGTAAACTTGCATTGAAATATGCGCAAACATGACGATTAGCATGAAAAAAATATGTGAAAATTTGGTACCCTCATGAGAAAATCACGTCCATAAGTAGCTCATTTGGCGAGCGCCAAATATGGCACTCTCCAAATGGCATATCCTATTTGGTGCTCCCCAAATTTAGCACTCTCCAAATGGCATATCAAATTTGGTGTTCGCCAAATTTAGCAAGTGCCAAATGGGATGTGCCATTTGGAGAGTGCCAAATTTGGCACTCACCAAATGAGTTGCTTTGACAAAAATCTTTGCTTTCTCTTTGTGTCTCTTTCCACCATTTTGATAACACTTAGAGTTTTGTGGTTTATGATCATTTATGGATAGTTGAGGTTTTACCTTTCATTCCATCTCTACTTTCTTCCCTCTTAACCAATATGTACCCATTCTCTCTCAACCCTCTCTAGGTCTCTCTTACACTCTCTACCTTGTCTTCCATCCTTAGGGTTTAAGGTATAGGGTTGAGGGTTTAATGTATAGGATAAATCCCCCTCTCAAGTCTCTTCCTCCCTCTATCCCTCCCACTCCCTCTCTCCCAAGTCTCTCCCTCCCTCTATCCCTCCCACCCCCCTCTCTCAAGTCTCTCTCTTGCTCTTTCCCTTCCATCCTCTATCTCTTGGATAACTCGCACCCCCTCTCCCTCTCTCAAGTCTCTCCCTCCCACCCTAACTAGATAATTATCTCTCCCTTTCTCTATCCCTTCCACCCTCTCTCTCTTGGATCTCTCACACCCCCTCTCCCTCTCTCAAGTCTCTCCCTCCCACCCTAACTAGACAAATCTCTCTCCCTCACAAGTTTCTCTCTCTCAGGTCTCTCCCACTCCCTCTCTCTCTCTCTCTCTCCCTCTGAAGTCTCTCTCTCTAAGATCTCTCTCTCTCTTAGTTATCTCCTACTCCCTCCCTCTCTCACTCTCTGATCCTCTCCTCGAAATATCCCTCCCACCCTCTCTCCCTCTCTCAAGTCTCTCCCCAACCCTAACTAGATAACTCTCTCTCTCCCTCTTAGAGTATCTCTCTAGGGTCTCACTACACTCCCACACTACCTAGAATATCTCTCTCTCTCTCTCCTCAGCCCCTCTCTCACACTCCCTCTCTCTTAGGTCTCTCCTTAAAAATATCCCTCCCACCCCCTCTCCCTCTCTTAGGTCTCTCCCTCCCATACTATATAACTTTATTTCTCCAATGTAGGAGTGTATCTCTCAGGTCTCACTCCCTCCCACCCTATCTAGAAAAATCTCTTTCACTCCAACCCCCTCTTTCAAACTCCTCTTTCTCTCTTCTACTCAGGTATTTCTCTCTCTCTCTCTCTCTCTCTCTCACTCCAACTCCCTCTCTTCAGTATTTATCTTTCTCTCTCCCTCTCATCTCTCTCTCTCTTAGGTATCTTTCTCTCATGTCTCTCCCACTCCATCTCTCTCAAGAATCTCACTCAAAATATCGCTCTTAACCCCTCCCCCTCTCTCAGGTTTCTCCCCCACCCTAACTACATAAATATCTCTCTCTCTCAAGAGCCTCTCTCTCTTAGGTCTCACTCCCTCCCACCCTACCTATACAATTCTCTCTCACTCGAACCCCCTCTCTCACAATCCCTCTCTCTCAAGTCTCTCCCCCACCCTAACTAGATAACTCTCTCTCTCCTAGGTCTCACTCCCTCCCGCCTTACCTAGAATACTCTCTCTCACTCCAACCCCCTCTCTGACACTCCCTCTCTCTCAGGTCTCTCCCTCAAAATATCCCTCCCACCCCTCTCCCTCTCTCATGTATCTCCATCCCATCCTAACTAGATAACCCTCTTTCTCTGATGTAGTAGTCTCTCTCTCTTAGGTCTCACCCCTACAACCATACCTAGAAAAATCTCACTCCAACCCCCTCCTTACAATACCTCTCTCTCACTAACTCCCTCTCTTAGGTCTTTATCTTTCTCTCTCCTCATCTCTCTCTCTAAGGTATATCTCTCAAGTGTCTCCCACTCCCTCTCTCTTAGGTATCTCTCTCAAAATATCCCTCCCAATCCCTCTCCCTCTCTTAGGTCTCTCCCCCCCACCCTAACTAGATAAATTTCTCTCTCTCTCTCTCTCTCTCTCTCTCTCTCTCTCTCTTAGGTCTCACTTCGTTCCACCCTACCTAGAAAAATCTCACTTTGACCCCCCCTCTCTCTCTCACACTCTCTCTTAGGTCTCCATCAAAATATCCCTCCCAACCCCTCCCTCTCTCAAGTCTCTCCCCTAGATAACTCTCTCTATGTGTGTCTCTCTCCTTCCCATGTCTCTCTCTCTCTCTCAAGTCTCACTCCCTCCCAGCCTATGTAGACTAATCTCTCTCTCACTCCAAGCCCCTCTCTCAAAATCACTCTCTCTTAGGTATCTCCCTAAAAAATATCCCTCCCACCCCTCTCCCTCTCTCAGGTCTCTTCCTCCCATCCTAACTAGATAAGTCTCTTTCTTTGACAAAAGTATCTCTCTCTCATGTTTGATTCCCTCCTGCCCTACCTAGACAAATATCTTTCACTCTAACCCCCTCCTTTCACACTCCCCCTCTCTCTCACTCCAAATCCCTCTCTCAGGTATTTATCTTTCTCTCTCCCTCTTCTCTCTCTCTCTCACTCCAACTCCCTCTCTCAAGTATTTATCTTTCTCTCTCCCTCTTATCTCTCTCTCTCAGGTGTCTCCCACTCCCTCTCTCTTAGGTTTCTCCCTCAAAATATCCCTTCCAGCCCATCTCCCTCTCTCAAGTCTCTCCCCCCCACACTAACTAGATAACCCTCTGTCTCTCCCTATCAAGTCTATCTCTCTCTCTCTCTCTCTCTCTGGTCTCACTCCCTCCCACCCTACCTAGACTACTCTCTCTCACTACAAGACCTCTCTCACACTCCCTCTCTCTTAGGTATTTTTCTCAAAATATCACTCTCACCCCCTCTCCCTCTCTCATATATCTCCCTCACATCCTTAATAGATAACCATATTTCTCCAATGTAGTAGTCTCTCTCTCAAGTCTCACTCCCTCCCACCCTACCTAGACAAATCTCTCTCAATCCAACTTGATCCTCACAACCCCCCCTCTCTCTCCCTCCCTCTCAAGTCTTTCTCTCTCTCTCACTCCTACTCCTCTCAGGTCTTTATCTTTCTCTCTTCCTTTCATCTCTCTCTCTCTTAGGTATCTCTCTCTTAGGTATCTCTCTTAGGTGTCTCCCACTCCCTCTCTCTTAGGTATCTCCCTCAAAATATCCCTCCCAACCCCTCTCCCTCTCTCAGGTCTCTCCCCCACCCTAACTAGATAACTCTCTCTCTCCCTCTCAAGTCTCTCTCCTAGGTCTCACTCCCTCCCACCCTACCTAGACTACTCTCTCTCACTCTACCCTCCTCTCTCACACTCCCTCTCTCTTAGATCTCTCCCTCAAAATATCCCTCCAATCCTAACAAGATAACTCTCTTTCTCTAATATAGTATTCTCTCACTCAGGTCTCACTCCCTCCCACCCTACCTAGATAAATCTCTCACTCCAACCCCCTCTCTCACACTCCCTCTCCCTCTCTCTCTCTCTCTCCCTCTAAGGTCTTTCTCTCTTTCTCTCTCACTCACTCCAACTCCCTCTCTTAGGTCTTTATCTTTCTCTCTCCATCTCATATATATATATATATATATATATATATATCTCTCTCTTAGGTGTCTCCCACTCCCTCTCTCTCAAGTATCTCCCTCAAAATATCCCTCCAAACCCCTCTCCCCATCTTAGGTCTCTCCCCCCTACCATAATTAGATAACTCTCTCTCTCCCTATCAAGTCTCTCTCTCCTAGGTCTCACTCCCTCCCACCCTACCTAGAAAAATCTCTCACTCCAACTCCCTCTCTCAGGTATTTTTCTTTCTCTCTCCCTCTCATCTCTATCTCTATCTCTCTCTCTCTCTTAGGTCTCTCCCACTTATTATTGAGGGTTTAGTGTATAGTGTAGAGGGTAGAGGGTAGAGGGTAGAGGTATTACAAAAGGGTTGAGAGTTGAGGTATTACAATTTAAGGGTTTAGAATTGACGAATTAAGGTTTAATGGATAGTGTTGAGGGATTAAGGTTGAGGGTTTAATTTTTAGGGTAGATGGTAGAGGGTAGAGGGTTTAGGGTTTAAGGTATAGGGTTGATGGATTATGGTCAAGGGTTTCAAGTTTAGGGTTTATGGTTTATAGTTTAAGGGATGAGGGTTGGGGGATTAAGGTTTAAGGTATAGGGTCGAGGGATTATGTTTGAGGGTTTAAAATTTGAGGGTTTAAGGGTTGATGGTTGAGGGATTATGGTTGAAAGTGTAGGGTTGAGGGATTAGGGTTGAGGGTTTAATGTATAGGGTAGAGGGTTGAGGTATTATAGTTTAAGGGTTGAGGGTTTAAGGTTTGAGGATTCAGGGATTAAGGTTGAGCAACTAGGGTTGAGCATTTAATTGATAGGGTAGGCGTTTGAGGGTTGAGGTTTTAAGTGTTGAGGGTTTAAGGGTTGAGGGTTTGAGGTTTGAGGTTTGAGGGATTAGGGTTGAGGGTTTAAGGTATAGGGTTGAGGGATTAGGGTTGAGGGTTTAATGTACATAGGGTAGAGGGTAGAGGGTTGATGTATTATAGTTTATTGGTTGAGGGTTTAAGGTTTGAGGATTCAAGGATTAAGGTCGATCATCAATTTACTAGGTTCCTTTCTATCTAATTTTTGTTTCTTAGTTTGATTTAATGCTTTCAAGTTTCTAGGGTGTTATGCATAGTATTTTCACTTCTCCTTTGAAGCTTCATTTTAATGGTGAACCCCCGTTTAATCACTCCTAAGGAAACTGCCTAATTCCTTCCCTTAATTGACTCACTTGTTTGAGGTATCTTGGTTTCCTAATGAACTAAGTGTGAAATAGGTCCCCTAAGTTCCATCTCCTAAAAGGTTGAACAACCTTATTTCCTTTGGTTCAAGTTAATATTGGGTAGATTATATGCATATTTATGTTAGGTCTATTTAAAATGGCACAACGTGGAATTTATTGTGATAAAATTTACATTCACCATCTTTTGTTGTGTTTCACTATCAAGTCAAAATGACATGACGTGGTTCCCTTAGTGGTGGTAAATGGACCATCTTCTTAGGTGTAAAAATTTGAATGATAATTATGAAAATCATATAAACAATAGATAATCATCAAGACATAGAAGATTGCTCCCAATAAGGGTCAACATGTATGATATAATATGTAGGTACATAGGAGATTAGCATCAAGGTACATTCAATTTTTTTGAAAAAGATGAATCATTTGCAATAACCATAGGATTTCCTATCTTCATTTTATTTTTGATATTTTTAAGATTCTACTCTAAGATAGGGTAATCATGTGCTTTTATTTATTTAGTGTTAGTTGTAAAGTTCATATTTAGGTTCTGGCCAAGTTGATGAACAATAGTAGCACCTATTGTTTGGGAATGACCAGTTGATAGTTAGACCTTTCACTATCATATTTCAACTTTAATAATGTAAAAAATCAAATCATATTTATAAGATTTTATTTATAATGTCATGTTCTAAAAATTGCATGTCAGAACATTCTGAACTACATTGCATCAGTGATTTCTCTTAAGAGACCAAAATGAAAAAGGGAAACAAACTTTAACAACTTTTTAATTTCAAAAAACGTGGCACTTAAAAATATTTCATATGAAGCTACAGGATCATGTAGGGCCCCTTTATAATAACATGTCTCAATTTTTCATACCTCCAATACATTCACCCATGGTGACAAGTTTTTAGTTGATGGAAAAAGTATTAGTTGCATGTAGTTTAAAGTTGCGAGGTGGTGTAATTTTTGTTATGTTCATCATGTGTCTAAACCAACTATTCCAACACATCTAGATGGGTGGGTTTATGCCAAGAAAGATCCTTTTTTGCACCACTAGAGGCCAAAATGTTTTGAGCTACATTGCACAACCATTTTCTCTTAAGAGACCAAAGTGCAAAAGGGTAGGGAACTTTCATGAGCTATTACATAGAAATCGTGGCACTTATAAATTATTTTTCTAAGGATATAGGGTTAAGTAGGGCCCTTGTATAATAACCTCTCTCAATTTTTTATACCTCAAATCCATTTTCTTGTGGTGACAAGTTTTTAGTCAATGGAAAAAGTGTCAATTGCATATAGTGTAAAGTTGAAAGGTGGTGTAATTTTGTTCTATTCATCGTGCAACCAAAATGATAGTTGAAACAAATCTATATGGGTGGGTTTATGCTATTAAAGGTTATGTTTTGAGCTACATTGTATCGATGATTTTTCTTAAGAGACTAAAGTGCGAAAGGGTAGAAATTTTTTATGATATTTTACTCAAAAACTGTAGCACTTGGGTATGTGCAGGATCATCATGGAAAAAACAAGCCCTTAAGTGGCAAAAAAATAAAAAAAGTTAGAGTTAGGCAACTTGACGTAAAAATTTGAATAAGTTATCTATATTATTTCAAAAATATGTAAGAATAGAATCTATAGAAAATTGAATGTAGTTTCTAAACTACTAGGTTTATTTAAATAAAAAAAATCTATTTGGTGAAAATTTAAAATTTCAATGCAGTAGTACTTAAATTTCAGGGAAAAAATAAGAAGTTGGTGTCTGTCTAACCACCCTAACCACAATAAAATGATAATATTTTTTTATAAGATTTTAGATATAAGTAGAGGACTCATGTCCGGATGTGATGCATATTTTTTATATTTTTTAACAAGTAAATAATTAATTATGAATTTTTTATTACAACTTTTAAAAAATATAAAAACTCGTAAGTCTGACCACCTTAACTTGGTCAAAACTTCATGAAATTCATTTTTTATTTTTTAAATACAATAGTATGAAAAGCATAGAATGTGACACATGTTTTGGATTCAAAAAATGTGATACCATTTGAAAGCTATAGATGTTTTTCAATCATCCTATCAATCAAGACTTTAATCGTAATTTAAATAGAAAATGAATAATAATTATTTATTAAATTCAAAGTAAAGGATAATTTATATCGGTGGAAATTTGAGTATATCCTTTAAAAAACCTTTTCATTTCATCAATTTTTGGTAAAAAAAAGTCTTCAGCCACATACCCTACACATACCCATTATATTGCCACTTTTTGGCCCATCATGATCCTGGACATACCCACTTAGAAACATTCTATCTAAAACTACAAGGTCATGTAGGGCCCGTCTACAATAACCTCTCCTAGTTTTTCATACCTCTAATCCACTTTTCCATGGTGATAAGTTTTCAATTGATAGAAAAAGCATGAGTTGCATGCAGTGTAAAGTTGCAATGTGGTGTAATTTTCATTTTGTTTGTTATGTGATGAAAGAGCATCCGGGTCCTAAGGAAATCATCATCACCCAAAAATATTTTTTAGTTTTTTTATTTCATTTTGGATTATTTTTGTTATTCATTGCATCTCTCAAAATAGAAATTCAAATATTTAGTCAAAATTGCAAGATTCAAGTTTTCACCAAATTGTTATTTTAAGGCTTTGCAGGGCAATTTTATGGAAATAATTGTTTCTAAAAATCCATAAGATCTGGATTGAAATACTTTTAAAGAAATATTATTGGACAAATTTAACACAATGTGGTGAAGGTTTCATGAGAAAATTCCTCACAAATTGGGAGAATTCAAAATGAGAAATTTCATCCTAGTAGGCCACAAAAACAATTAATTTTCAAATTCTTTAATAGCTAGAGAAAAATTTATAGGTGGAAAGGTTTGAAATGACATTATGTGCATCTTGGAAAAGTTTTAGGTTAATATGAGCTTCTAATAAAATGTTATGCAAAATTAAATTTTACGACAGTTATTGGCACCCAGTGGTAACTTGCATAAAATCAATTTTAATATTCATTGTCATGCTCCTCTAGAAGTTTATTATTGAACTTATTCTTAATGAATTTATAACTGAAATTCAATTAAGAATAATTATTGAGTATGGTTCCAAATGGAGAAAAGGGATCCATGACAATTTGTAACAGAAAATGCATTAATTAGTAATATGCCATTTTTAAGGAAAAAACATTACTCTCACGTCCAAAAAAAAGGTAGGATGTTACAATAGTGAGAAAAAATTTAAAATACATTTTTTTAAGAGAAAAATGCATTCACAATGGAGAAGATGGCTGAGGCAACAAGCTTTTAGCAAATAGAAGCAAAAATATTGAAGAAAAAAAGGGTTTTTGATGCCTACAAGAGGAAAAATGTCTAGCATAGAGTTTGAAGAGTTGTGAAGCAATTTTTGTGTCAAATATTTGAGAGTGAGGAATGTGAGAATGATAATGTGTGTGAGAATCCAAGGATGGAAAATGTAACAAGTTTAATTTGTTGATTTATGTAATTGTTTTCATTGCTGAAAATAAAATGAATTTATATGAGTTTTATTTTGTTAGATTTTCTATATTGCGCAATGTGTTGTGCTGAGAGTATGTAGATTTGAGTATTCTTTGAGGTGGGAGTTTCCTCCCTATGCCAATGGTATTAGAGTGGGAAGTTCCTGAGTGTGTATAGTGATTGCACTAGGACCATGGGTTGGAGAAGTGATTTTTTTTGTTTGAGAGCTCTAATATTTTATGGTAGGTGTCTTGAGTCCAGAGAGCCTGAGGTGATGAGTTTGTAATAATTCAAGTGTATTCCTCCGATTGGGATAATATGGGTAGAAGGTGTGAGAAATTCCTCCATTGTGGGTGTGGGTAGATGGAGTTTTGAGACATGCATCTTCCAAATCTCTATTGGGTAGATGGTATATAATTTGTGTGAGTTATAGAAGTTGATTAAAATGTCTAAGGGAAGAAGGAATCTTGTTATTAGATGGATTTTGATAGTTCCTAGACTTGAGGAACTCAAGGAAAGACTAAGGATGGATAGGGTGAGAAAATTTGAGGAGTTGAAGCAAGTAGTGGAAGATTTGAAAGTAGATTGGGAAAGGGTAAGAGGTAATAGTACCTTTGTTTATCATTCTAATAATATTTTGAATGCAGAAAGGAAAAAAGATGAAGCAAAGTGTCATGCATGTGACACTAAGGAAGAAGAAGAAGAGGAGTGGCAAGAATTTTTTGAAGCAAAATTTGAAAATCCTAAATTTGATGAAGAATTTTGTGAAGATGAAGAAGATCTCATATTCAAAGAGGAGATAAGGAAGATATATTACTTCTTAGAAGGGAAAGTGATTGATGAATTTGTGATAAGGGGATGGAGGAGATACAGGTGGGATAAGATAAGTTCTATGAACATGTTGACTATTTTTTTGTTTGCAGGGAAAGGAGAAGTTGTAGCAAAGGAGAAAGGGGTAACAATTGATTTACCTTAAAATATGCAAGTGAAGGAAGAGAAGGTTGCAACGATAATTGAAGAAGATGCAGATGTAGAAGATGAAACACTTGATGGTGGTGGAGAAGATACTGCAACAACAATAGAGAGAGAAATCCTTGAGGTAATGGTTAAGTTTCTGATTTTGATTATTATGACAAAGATAATAAGATGTATGTAATTGAGGATTTGAATGTAGAGGAGGTGCAAATAGATTTTTTTAGTGCAGATTTGGATGGAGGTATTATAGAAGAACATGAAGATTCTTCTTGGTAGAGGTGGTCGGTTTTTGGTGGGCTTGGTCTCACAAGGGTGAAGGAGGAGAGAAGATGGTATAGGAGGATGCATAGTGTTCAACGTAGATGCTGGAAGAAGCTATGAAAGAAAGATGGATACAAGTTTGATTTAGTGATGGAGTTTGCAACAAGTTGTTTACAATCTGGAAGGGTATTCCTACTACTCAACTCCATTTTGTGAGTTATACTCACAAAATTCAATTTACGTGGTGTGTTTGATGCAGGAGCATCTAGGTCCTTAGGCAATCAACATGATCACCAAAAATATTTGTTAGTTTTTTATTTCATTTTGACTTATTTTGGTTATTCATGGCACTCTCAAAGTAGAAATTCAAATATTTAGTCAAAATTACAAGATTCAAGTTTTCACCAAATTGTTATTTTAAGGCTTCGCAAGGTAGTTTTACGGAAATAATTGTTTCTACAGATCCATAAGATCTGGATTGAAATCCTTAAAAAAAATATTATTGGACAAATTTAACACAATGTGGTGAAGGTTTCATGAAAAAATTCCTCACAGATTGGGATAATTCAAAATTAGAAATTTTATCCTAGCAGGCCACAAAAATAATTAATTTTCAATATTTTTAAGAGCTAGAGAAAAATTGCTTGGTGGAAAGGTTTGAAATGACATTATATGCATCTTGGAAATTTTTTCAGGTGGATATGAGCTTCTAATAAAAAGTTATACAAAAATTAGATTTTATAGCAAATATTTGCACTTGGTGGTAACTTGCATAAAATTAATTTTAATATTTATTGTCATGCTCCTCTAGAAGTTTATTATTGAACTTATTTTTAATGAATTTAGAACTAAAATTCAATTAAGAATAGTTATTGAGTATGGTGCCAAATTGAGAAAAGGAATCCATGAAAATTTGTAACAAAAAATGAATTGATTGGTATTCCATTTTTGAGGAATAAACATTACTCTCATGTTCAAAAAAAAGGTGGGATGTTACAATAGTGAGAAAATTTGTGGAAACGGAAAAAACAACCCTTCTACTTTTCCTTGTATTTAGGCCCCCCTTGTGATTTTGGCTTGATTTTCCTTGATTTAATGTTGTAATGTGGTCAACAAATTCACGGTAGTTCTTGGGTCCTTGTGAATCAATAAGAATTCTATGATGTCTTGTAAAAGTGTTCTAAAGTGTTGTAACCCACTTTCACACTTTTATTGGACCCTTTTATTATAATTCACTTAAATAAGCTCTTTTTATCATTTACCAAATCTTATTTCAAAGTGTTGTAAAGTGTTATAACAAACTTTCACACTTTTCTAGGCTTGTCATCAATAATTTGGCCATTTCTTATGTTTAAATGACCCCTTCATACACTTTTTGGATCTACTTAAGTGTGTTTCAAAGAATAATCATGTTAAACATCATTTAATACACTTTAATTCCTAACACCCATTAAAATTGCCTTGGTGGGACCAAGTCGCCACCTGGGGTGACTTAGCCCCACTTGGCACAAAAATCAAAATTATTTCAAAATACTGGCGGGATATTATTCTCTTAACATTGAGGTCAGCTTGTGATGTGGTGTTTTTTGGGAAATTTTACATAATCATGTATAAATATAGGGATTTCCTCTCATTTTCACCCCCATTTATTTTTCAAGCAATCCATTGATTCACTCATTCACTCAAGCAATCATTCAATCAAGCATTTTCAAGTCCATTGGAGCATCTACTTGCATATCTTCAGATTTCTACTTCAAGGGTTTGGTGAGTGGTGACATTGCATGTTGTTCATTCATATTCTCTTTTCAGTTCATTTCATTTTCAAGGGTTTAATTACCAAATCCAAGTTTGACCAAGGAAAACCCCTATTCTCTAACCCTTAACCCTTTTCCCCCTCTTTGCATGTGTGTTTTGCAGGTCTTGTATATAGATTTGACAAAGAGTAAGGTGTTAAAAGGTATCAACAATTCATGAATGTCCTTCAAAGTCAACAAAACCCTAAGGGAAGCTTGGAGATCATTTACATACTAGATCTATAGATTCAAATCCGATAACCTATCAAGATCAAAAGTGTAGGTTGAAGACTACAAATTCTTGTCCTGAAGTTCTTGAGATTCATAGGTGGACTAAGTCGCTATCTATGGCAATTTAGTCCCACTACTAGGCCTAAAAATTATTTTCTACAATTTTGGATACCCATTTATTTGAAACCTGTTTCGACAGAATCTCCCTAAAATAGGGCTAAGTTTCCCAACTTGGCGTAAGTGTCCCAGTTGGCTTCAATAGTGAATTTTTTAGGATTCCATAGCATCTCTACTTCATATTCTAGTTCCTAGGTGCACCTCTACAGTCTCATTCATTTTTGTTATTATTTGTTTACATTATTAGGTCATTTTTGCATGCATCATTGTGTTTTCAAATGTCTTGCATTTCTTTAGTTTTGCATTAATAATTCACCTCTTTTATTGGTTCTTTACATTTATTTTATTCTATTTAGGCATATTTCATACATATTTACATTAGTTTTGAGTGGGGAAATTGCACATTTTTTCCAACCTCTCTCCTTTTAGGTGAAAAAACCCTAGAAGTGTTAGAGAGCATTGTGGTGCCAAAATCTTTGTCCACATTTTCATGAACCTACCTTTAGAACATTTTAATTTTGATTTCAAGTGTGTTCACATCCTAGGAATAGCTTGTATCAATATTGCATTAGGTTTTGCATTGTTTTGCATCCGAGGGTTTTCAAAATTGTATTAGTGAAAAGATCATATAGATTGCATTGTTGCATTTAAAATCATTAAAAAAAATACTGAAATTCTGCATTTGCATCATAGTTCTACATTAGAAAGTTTGAAAAGCATAAAATTCATTTTAAATTTTTTGAAAAATTGTTACAAAAATCACTACCTAGACTAATTCGCCACACTGGGTGACTTAGTCCACTTGCACAACCTACTTTGCATTTTATGACATATGTAGTTAACTTTATGAGTTTCTACTTTCTGTTTCTGCATTTCTGTGTTGCTTTCCAGAATTTCATTTATCAACATTTTATTGCTCTTAGTTTACATTGCATTTGCATTCACCGAACCTTTAGAAGCCTTTGCATGGGTGTTTGGTGTCCTCTTGCTAATACCTTAGTGAGAAGAATTTTGAGACTCATGTTATCCCACAATATTACAGTCGTTGTGGATCTTGGGTTATCTAAAGCTTCCACTCCTAGTATACACTAGGCATGGATAATACCTTTAGCAAATTTTTGTGGATCTTGGGTTATCTAAAGCTTCCACTCCTTCCAAAAACATGCAAGTTGACACACAAAAATATCATATCATGAAAGACAACATAATTCACATTCATGAGGACTTAACACATCTCCAACATCAAGTGAGCCTTGAAAAAATTTCAGCCACAACAATTCCAACCATAGAAAACATCCATTGCATGCTTGAAACCGACGAAGGCCTAGACATTGTGAAAAAAATAGTTGAGATATATCAAATACATGTTCCTTCCACCACTAGTGCCTCTCAACCAGCAAACACTATGGTTAGCCAAGGAGGACCTCACACCCCTCCTACCTCAATAGTAGCCTCTATACCTACCTATACTACTCCTCAAGTCACAACAACAATGCAACCCATTAGTACTATGATTGCTTCCTCGCATATTCCTGGTACCATCCCTAATTCCTATGTGGAATGCATGTTTTATCCTCTTCTACCATACCATCTATAAGAATTCCATTCACTTTCCCTACCACTACGTACACTCCATCACCACTTTCCCTTCCACATCATACCACTTATAATGACCCTCTCATCACACAACTTTTCCAAACTGTTTCATCCATGCAAAAAGAAATCTCCACCATAAGCCCAAATCAAAATGGACCACCCACATATTATGTTTGCAATAGCCCATTTCCTTTGGAAATATTACAAACCTTGATTCCACAAGGAGTAGAGATGCCTAGATTTGAGAAATATGGAGGGAAGGTAGATGCTTCTAACCATGTTAATTCCTACATTGCCTTATGTAGTGAATTTTTCCTTGATGATAAATTGTTAGCAAAACTGTTTCCTAGGACTGTGAAAGACCCTACCTTGGAATGGTTTTCTTCTTTACTGAATAATTCAATTCATTCATTCAATGAACTATTTTATGCATTTATAAATCATTTGCAAGTGCATATGACTCCCAAGAAGACCTTGGCTGATTTGATGAGATGTAAACAACACGAGGAGGAAAAGATAGCTCATTTTATCTCACACTATCAATCATTTTATTCCAAAATCGATGTCAAGATTCTTGACCCACACCTTCAAAAGATGTTTATAGAAAACTTGCAAACTAAACTTCAAGAAAAACTCACTATAATTAAATTCCCCTCCTTCATGCACTTGTGTACTGCCCTTTGTGATTATCATAATTCAATTAGTAGTCATGATATAAAGTCCACTCCTAGCTGAGCTGAGAATATTGAACATGCCAACCAAAACAATTCCCAACCATTTAGAAAGAAAAAAAGGGGTTCTTACAGTACAATTCCCCTCAACAACCAACTCAAACCATCAACAACCAAGTAGTAACTGTTAAAACCATGCTTCCCTTTAGTTATGGAGACCTGAAAAGATAATTGCCACCTCTACTTGATACCCTTCATAACACAATGTCCCAAATTTTACAACAACAAATGATTACCTTTCCTACCATCAAAGAACCCGATCCTACTAAGCCTTTACCTTTGAGCTTTAAATCCAATGCTTATTGCCATTATCATAGACAAAATGGACATGATACAAAACATTGTAAGATTCTTAAACATCTTGTGGAAGAACTCATTGATTCTGATTTTCTATCCATTGTAGGTGTTAATGATCAAGGCAATACGTCTATTGCCCCTCCAAATAAAAAATTGCAAAGTTTAACTAATCCAATGCCCAAACATAATATTTCATTTTTCAAAGCTAGTGAAACTACAAAGAATGATGTGATGAATGTTGATACAAATGATGAACATTCTGATCCTATCCTGCATGTGACCCATATTAATCCTATGGATGAAATGGTAGGTGCGATAGACATTATCCCTCATAAGGGACAACCTAAGAAATATCATGATATTTATTTCTCCTCTCAGGACATACTTAAAAATATCCCTGACGGTCCTCTTTACATAGTCAGTTGTATCTATGACAAGCCCACTTATGGGATATTAATAGATCCCACCTATGGAGAGAACATGATCACTAACGAATTTTTGGTTTTACATGATCTTTATCAAGATGACTATGATAAACCAAAAGCATAGACTAAAACAAAAAATGGTTTTGGTCACCCTACGATAGGATCGATCATCCTTCCATTACAAATAGGACCTGTTAACTATCCAAATTTTGACCCCTTTCCAAGTTGTGGAAACTCAAAAAATTTGGAGCAACATGGGACTACTTTTAGGTTGTGGGTATCCTATTGTGAAAGTAGACCTCCAAATTATGGGCTGAATCCCCTCTTGGTGTCACCTAAACTACTCCTTATTGGGAAAAGGGTAGAAAAGTACAAGTAAAGAAAAATAAACCTCTATAGTGATGCACCTAATTTTATGTCTCAGACCTATACAGTTGCTTTAGCACACAATTTCATCAAAAGCTTAACTTAGCTTAACACAACTCATATATTTTAACATATCAATGCATAAGTGTTTTGTGAGGAAGCTTGGTTCACTTGTCACCTTGAAGGGAAAAATTCTTCGCAACTAAAATAACTATTGAACCAGTGCAAAACTTACAACTTGCAAAATAATATGTTTATTCTACCTAAAGGTGCTAAAATGAGACAAACATTGAAGAAGTTATCAAAACTCACAAGAACATTCATCAATCACCACACTACACATAATGAAGTAGCTTCAAAGAAGGTAAACACTAAATTTCAATATATAAAGAGGTGTTACATACTACTATATATGTCTGATATTGAGTCAGAATGTAGTCTCCTACGTGAAAAATCTCCAAGATAAGCTACAATGCCTACATAAAGAAAGAAAAGAACCACTTAAAACTTAAGTTTGAAGATACTTAAGCAAATTTTTAACAATTGTCTCACACAAGTCCTTCTAGAAACCCTAGTTGGATGCAAAATAAAGGCCAAAAAAGAACCTTCCAAAACTCCTTGAAAATGCCTCTAAAATGCAGAAAAGTCAAGATCTGACCTAACCATACCAAAAGCATAAAAAAATGCCTTCAAAATGGTCTCATTCCCTCTAAAATAGTCAAACACAATGCTCATTCCTTCCACATGCTGGTCAAACTCTCCAATCTCTCCAATATGCTTGCAAAGCATAATTACATTCTTTAAAAGAAGAAAGACACTTACATGGCATATTTTACTTTATTTTGCATTTAAAATAGCATTTTGACTAGGTGATTTATAACAATATCACTAGTCAAAAGCTTTATAGGTTGAAACAAATGCAAAATATACAAGGCTCAAATTCGGCCATACGAAGGAATCAATGTAAACATTTATAAGTCAAAGACTTCTAGCAAATACAAGGAACATATAATATTTTAAAAAACATTAGGCATAAGACTTAATGTTTAGCCTACAACCTCCATTAGTTGTATTGAAAACTTAAAATAAACTAAAAATTCCTTTGTGTGGTTGGCCATGAAAATTAGGGTAAAAATTCTAATCTCAAAACAAAGAACTCTTTGATTTCAACCTCATTTTGTATTGACCAATTCATGAGTGCCACTAAGGGTTTCAATCTGGAGCTCTGCAAAGTTTTTTCATGGCAAAATTTGAAGATGCAATTCTTCCTCTCACACATTCCTAGCAAGATCAACACAAAAAGGAAAATTGGGTATGCAAAAAACTGCATTCTTTCCTGTATTTCATTGCTCAACTCCTTACTCATATGTTGGGTTTAAAAAAGTCGCATCCCATTTCACTCTCAATGGCTATGTTTGCATTGTATTTTTTGTAAATTTCATGGCAGTTTCTTTGCAAAATGCTTGCCATTTTGAAGACTTCATACATTTCATGCATTAGAACAACTTTCTGGCCATGACTATCTAAGTTTTGTTTGTGCAAGAATTTGAATTGTTCCTTGAATAATCTGGTGTATCATACATTTCCTTTCCCATGAACATTTGTTTCCATTCTCTGTACATCACTTTTTTTGCAAAATGGAATGATTTTATTTAAATGGCCACGAGTTTTGATAGAACATCTCCTTGCATAGAGAAAATTCATCTTTTCTAGGTTTTCCAAAAACCCAACCTTCATGTTCACATTTTCTCGATGATTTCATTTGTTTCTTGCATCTTTCCATGATCTTACATATACTTGTAGGAGACTAAAAATATATTTCTAGGTAAACAAAATTTAAGACAAAACCCTAAATGGGTTTTTTGCATTTTGAGTTTTACATCTTCATTTTCCTAAGAAAAACTTCGTAATTTGCACAAGGTTGAAATTATTTTCTACTTTCTAGGTTTAAAAACCCCTCATGGCTGAATCTAGGTGTTTCCATGTATTTTCTTGAGAAAATATGACACCTATATATTTTTTGTTGCATCATGTAGACCTCTTGCTCAAAAAAATCCCTCATGGTTCAGTCCAAACTCTGCAAATGCACTATTCTATCTTTAGAAAAGTTATTATATTCATTTCCAGTACACCACACTCACAAAAAAATGATAGAACTTCATGAAATTGTATCTCAATAATCAATTGGCTTGTACACTTGTTATTATAGTCCTATAAGTTCCTTATATGTCATCCACAATAATGAAAACCAATATCATTTATATTTATTGTTGTGCATATCCTTGAACTTTACCATTTTTTTGTTTGAATGAAACTTTCTATAAATGATGTTTTAGGAGAGATCTTTCAAAAAAATTCCCCATTGGGAGAAACTTACATAATCTCTTGGAAATTCTCAGGCTTTTAAACCTCATCAAGTGATATATGCATAACCAGAATTTCTCCACTCACAAGCTGCTCTAGAGTTGTGTCAACAATTGAAACCATTTTATTTCTCTAGCATTCCTTAGCATGTGGTGAAGTCAGCAAGATTTTCTCTTGCTTTGTTATTATGTCATAACATTGTCACTATGGTAAGATTGCACAAGATCAAAACATGAATGAGATCTTAGTCTACTACTCAAAATAAAAATGTGGCCCTATGAAGAAAGAATGGTTTTCCAAAATGATTAAATGTCATTGCACAATACGAGCATAATTCAAAAACTCTTCACATTTTTTCAATTCTTTCATTTTTTAATATGCTCTTTGATGATTGTCTAAAGATAAGGGCTACCCTCAATTAACTATTAATTTGTCACAAACTATTTCCTCTAGGACTACCCTTGTTCTTCTTGAAGTTTGGAATGCATAGGAATTGGTCCATTTAACTAGTGACTTTAGCACATTCACTAGATACTGTATTGATAAAATTCAATTGATGATTTATGTGCATGAGTTTTGAATATAAGACTAGTGATTATACAAGAGAAACTCTAAAGAAAATGTCTTCTTGCAAAACATTGAAGGAAGTTTAGGCTTTTGAGTCAATCCCTCAAATCATGACACTCTTTTCACTACATCCTTGTCATCATGAAATAAGGATCTATGACTATAATTTCTAATCATTGTTCTATACTTTCAAAGGCACTATCCTTCAATAAGCTGTGGCATATTCTCCACTTGAAACAATCACTGCCTCTCACTAAATGACTATCCTTGTGCCCTTTTAGGATTACTGGCACTCGTATCTCCTTGAATGATCATGCGTTGATTGTTTAATGCAAGTTGTGCACTGTAGGAGTATTGTATTCTAACCTTGGACCCCTTATTGTCCCATGTGACTCACTACAACTGGACTCCTATTGTTCATCAGAATTAATTAATGATCACTACTTCCCACTCATGTGGAAAATTCCATTTCATGACTATATATGTTCCCTTTAAAGCTTTTAACATATAGAGATCATGGGTATCCACATGATACAGTTATAGCCTGGCCACCGACTCATCAAATGCTTAAAGTAGAATCTATTTTGTGTGCTACTGAACCTTGTTGAATTATTTTAAAAATTTCTAAATGTTTCCCCTTTTGTAGGGGCATTGGAAGACTATCCTTACCTTGTGTTTCCTTTGTTTTTCTCCATTCATTGTTGTCCATGAAAGAAATATTTTAAGATTGATGAGTGAAACATTACACACCATGTATGATTGGCCTTAAAACTTTGTAATTTATAGACTATCATTTATACTAATTTCCTTGCCACTATCATACATAAAATCCTATGATTGTAACATGCCACCATACTCTTCCATCTTTCAACACCATAGAAGATTGTCCTATACCTTATTGCTATCTATATCTCTTTTATTTCAAGTATGTAATAATCGTCCTTCATGATAGGACTATCACACCATTTGAAATGTGCTTTTGCATACAGTCTTCTTCCATGTCTATAAGCTTTCTCTCATAATCTTGTCATAGTTTAAGATCACTTCTCTTCACAAAACTTGATCTGTAGGTACTGCCCTTTGCCTTATAGGTCTCCTGTCACTGATTATGTTTATAAATCCTTTCAATGCTTTCAAATGCTCACTCCTTTGCTGATTGTTGTTACCTAATGCATTGTCCCTTACTCAGGAATCCTTCATAACTATGATGTTCCTTCCCTTCTCATGCATTGCTCTTCAGGACAACATATTGACATGATGGTTTTGGCCTTGCTTTCAATTGCTCACCTTATGCTGTTCCATGTAACTCATGATAGTTTCTTCACAAGACTGGATGGCTCCTTTACTATGTATTGATGGATGCATAATTAAACTTGATGCATCTCCATAATGAACTTGATGCATCCCTTTTTCATATTATCATAGAAATCATCCATTTCTTGGAAAGAGACAAACTTCCTCATCTCTGAATGATTGTTGTCCTTGTCTTGTTTCCTTCAAAGATTTCTCTATGAAAATGATGACAATGAAATCCAACACATATCATTATTAAAATGGACTTTGGATCCACTTAAGAAGATTGAAAGACATATATAGTAGAGTACTACCCCTTTTTGGCATGATGGAAGCCTATTGATTGATTCATTGTGAAAAGATGAAGAGTAACTTTCTTGATAGTTCACACTGTTTGTTGCATCTTTTGAATTTGATAATGAAATTTGATCAGCTGGTATGTTTCCATATTGATTTAATGCATCAAGTGTATTTTTATCATTGATTTGATCAAGTTTCTCAATTTCACATCCCTCCTAAAACATAAGAGGGCAACATGTTGGGCTCAACCCTCATCGGAGCCAAATTTTACTTCACATGCTATAATTAGTTGAAATAAAACTAACAAAGATTTGTCTTATATCTACACAAGGAAAAAAAAGTTAGATAAACAAAGAATATAATAGGTGTGTTTGTTATTCTTTTTATTTTCCTAGAAACTTATGGTATGCTATCTATTTTAATGCTTATGGGCATCAAATTACATGTTTATGGATGTTTTACACATACTCTAATGAGTGACCTTTCATTGCTCTAACAACACTCTTTTTTTAGATGTAGGAAACCTAGGAGCAATGAGGAGAGCATCAAACAAAAATAAGATAAGTGGGGAAGACCAAGATGATGTAGGAGAAGGCCAACGATATTCATCATTCCAGGCAATGACATGCCCCTTTTCATTTTATGTGAATTTATTTCTTTTTATCTATAAGTGCATTGTCTTTTCTTCATAAGAATTAGAATAGTGAATCCCTTGGCTTGTGAGGTACATTATACACTTATAATTATCAATAAATATTACATTTTAATTACATATTGGTTCTCTTTCTTATTGTATTCAATTTCAAAACTGGAATAATGCAATATGTTTGACAATCTCCTTTATGTACATAAATGAAATTTAGCAGAAAATGATGTATCTTTTAATGTTTAAATGCAAAAAAAATAACAAGTTACCTGATTTAGATAGAATCAAAATTAGGTAATAGGACCCAAAACATTGGATGTTACATTCTCCATCATCCTGTAGTCAGACCAGTTTCATTTGAGGCTAGGCCACCCATGGCTTCGCTCAATGAAAGTTGTCCCTTTGGTTATTCACAAATGCTTAAAGTTTCCATTTGAAAATGAAATATTTACTATCCACTATAGTGGATTTCACCCCTTGTCTTCCAAAGGAAACTTTTCCTTAGAATCCTTTTGTCCCAAGCCCATGGAACCTATAACTCCATGAAAATACTTCTTTTTCATTGCTTACCAAAAATTCAAAGTGAAGAAAATAACAGAATTGTCTCTTCAACATATGTCCCTGTCTAACTCTGACACTCCTATCCTAGATGAAAAAATGCTTCAAATTGAATAAGAACCAAGAAACCAAGCTCAACCAACACCTGAAATTTCACCCATATCATCCAAAAGACCAAGAGACAATGATAACAACTCCATCATGCCTCCTCGCATAAAACGAGTTTACAAAGCCAAAGAGAAAGTAGATGACCAACCTCCTATGGTTCCTTTTTTTCCTCACGTTAGGGAAGAAAATCAACCTATGGTTGATTAGCCCACTCCTTCACAAACACAACTAGACAATAAAACCAAAATAAATAGAGGAGCTAGGGAGCATAGACATAGATGTTGTGCCCTTGCTCACAAGTTAAATAAAGAAGAAAATATATAAAATCACAATCCACACTTGACAAAAGCAATGCATGATGACCCTTCTCCCCAACCACAACAAAACAATCCAATACAACAATCACAACAAGAGGTACACTCTTCCATGGAAATTATCATTCATCCTCTTGTTGTGATTAATTTGGATGACGATGATGAGATCACCAATATCAATGAAGAGGTGCATAATTATTTGAACACATTATTTTCCTCTTCCATGCACTTAAACAACAAATCCCCTATACAGAGTGTAGAACTTGGTGGTTCTCCTAGTTTGACACTTTCTCTTATCCCTTTGGCTAGTAGCCTACCTTCAGCATATCATGAACATAACTAGGAGGCAGATGACTTGCTCTATGGTTGACTTGCATTTTCCTTACTAGTATTTTTCATTTTATTTTTATTTTGTGTGTTTGCATGTGCATACTGTGATCCACTATGATGTTTTGTTTGATGTTCTCTCTCTTTATCCAATTCCTCTATTTGTACCTTCATTTTTCTCTATGTTGTACATCACTTTTTCCTTTTCCTTTTGGCAATGATGCAGGGAATTGTGACATTTATGTGTCTTTCATGTTGACTCAAAAGAATTTTCTTTTTTTCCTTTTCCTTTTCTTTTCTTGTGTTTTCCTTTGTGGGATGATGCAAGGCATTTAGACATTCATGTCTCTTTCATGTTGACCCAAAAGGATTTATTTTTCACTTTTCCTTTTCACTTTTGTTTTGTCTTTTCCTTTCAGGCATGATGAAAGGCATTGAGAATGAAATGTCTACTTCATTTGACCTAAAAGACTTTCTTTTTCACATTTCCTTTTCATTTTCTCTTTTCTCTTTTGTTTTATCTTTTCCTTTTAGGGATGGCACAAAGTGTTGAGACACCTTATGTCTCTTCCATGTTGAACCAAAAGGGTTATTTTCTTTTATTTTCACCCTCTTTGTGTCATTCTTCAAATTCTATGTGTATTTGGTGATTGATGACAATTTAAAGCTCTTTACAAAAAATTACAACAAAGAACATATTGACCCCAAATGCATAGATTCCTTATGTGTTTGGTGTTTTCATTTTGGGGGCAACCCCTTTCTTTCCTTTTTTGTTTTGTTTCTCTTACATGATGTAGCCTCACTCAGAAACATATGACTTGGCATAGGGCTTTCCAAGTTGGCTCTCATGTCTTCTTTCTTGTTTGCATTTTTCATTGGCTACTTTAAAGTAATTTCTCACAGTACGGTGTGTAGAAATTCCTTTAAAGTGGGGGTATATATTGGCATTATTCATTATTCATTTTTTATTTCTTCTTGGTTCTTAGTGCAACCTTCTTACTTCATACGATGCGTTTGTTGCTTTGTGGATGACATTGGGTGTAATGTATTTCATGAGTGTGATCTATCTTAGCATATTACTTTCCTCTTAGTGGCTTGATGCGACACACTGCATCCGCTAAGTTGCAAATTTTCTATTCTATGATTGGTCCTCTCTTGGAGAGATTAGACATAATGTTTCCTAAGTTAAGACCTCCCATGAATTAAGCAAGACTCCTTTGAACATTCTTTGCATGTTGTATTTTTCATTTACTATATGGCCACCTTACATAACACAACTTGCATGCATGTGGTGCCATCACATTTGTTCATGAGTTATAAGCATACAAATCTTTTCTTGTCTGATGAAGCTCAAAATGTCATTTTCTTTTGTGGCACCTTATTAAAGTTATCAGGAGGTATAACTTTGGAATGGTTGAGTGGGAAGCCCATTTCAAGGAATGAATTTCCCTATAGCCACCTATGTGTGTGTGAGTGCATACCAGCCATGAGTGTATGCTTATCACCTTTTAGGCCTTCTCACCTGATGGATAGTCGTGAGTTTCGTTGCCTTAGAGTGAGTGTATATTTTTTGTTCTGGAAAAACAACCTAGATCTAATCCACATTGGGATGGACAAACAATTGAAGCTTGATCCAATTATTTTTCTTTCCCCCTTTTCTTTCCTTTCCTCTCTTTATTTTTCATGTGTGTTCCCTTGTACTTCTGATGGTTTGCAATGGGATCCTCATCCTAGGGTTTTGATCATCCCTCTTGATTGTTGTTGTCTCATCTTTCTAGCATTACTTCATTGGAACCCCTCTTGATTGCATGTGGGTCTACTTTAGCATGAGTTTGAAGCAAGTTCATCCTCTCACTAAAGTGGAGGCTAAATGTGGACACAAAAAAAGTAACCCTTCTACTTTTCCTCTTGTTTAGGCCCTCGTTGTGATTTTGGATTAATTTTTCCTTGATTTAATGTTGTAATGTGGTCAACACATTCACATTAGGTCTTGGGTCCTTGTGAATCAATAAGAATTCTATGATGTCTTGTAAAAGTGTTGTTAAGTGTTGTAACCCATTTTCACACTCTTCTAGGACCCTTTTATTATAATTCACTTAAATAACCTCTTTTATCATTTACCAAGTCTTATTTCAAAGTGTTGTAACAAAATTTCATGCTTTTCTAGGATTGTCATCAATAATTTGACCCTTTCTTATGTTTAAATGACCCCTTTATACACTTTTTGGCCCTACTTAAGTGTGTTTTAGATAATAATCCCGTTAAACATCATTCAATACACTTTAATTCCTGACACCCATTAAAATTACTATGGTGGTCCAACCAAGTCACCACTTGGGGAAACTTAGTCCCACTTGGCACAAAAATAAAAATTATTTCAAAATATTGGTAGGATATTATTCTCTTAACCTTGAGTTCGACTTGTGATGCTGTATTTTTGGGAAATTTTACATAATCATGTATAAATATAGGGTTTTCCTCTCATTTTCACCCCCATTGATTCACCCATTCACTCAGGCAATCATTCAATCAAGAATTTTCAAGTCCATTGGAGCATCTACCTACATATCTTCATATTTATACTTCAAGGGTTTGATGAGTTGTGAAAATGTATGTTGTTCATTCATCAATCTCTTTTCATTTCATTTCATTTTCAAGGGTTTAATTACCAAGTTGGGGTTTGATCTAGGAAAACCCCTATTCTCTAACCCTTAACCCTTTTTCCCCTCTTTGCATGTGTGTTTTGTAGGCCTTGTTTGCATATTTGACAAAGAGCAAGGTGTTAAAAGGTTTCAAAAATTCATCAAAGTCCTTCAAAGTCAACAAAACCCTAAGGGAAGCTTAGAGATCACTTACAAACCAAATTCTACAAATTCAGATTCGACAACCTATCGAGAACATAAGTGCATGTTGAAGACTATAAATTCCTGTCTCAAAGTTCCTAAGATTCACAAGTGGACTAAGTAGCCATTTGTGGTGAATCAGTCCCACTACTAGTCTTGAAAATTGTTTTCTGCAGTTTTGGATACCCATTATCCAAAACCTGTTCTAGCAGAATCTCCCAAAAATAGTACTAAGTCACCTAGCTTGGCGTAAGTGTCCCAATTTATTTCAATGGTGAATTTTTTAGGATTCCAGAGCCTCTTTGCATCACATTCTAGTTTCTAGGTGCACCTCTGCAGTCTCATTCATTTCTGTTATTGTTTGTTTACATTCATATGTCATTTTTGCATACATCATTGTGTTTTCAAACATCTTGCATTTATTTAGTTTTGCATTAATAATTCATCTCTTTTATTAGTTCTTTGCATTTAGTGCATTCTATTTAGGCATATTTCATTCATCTTTACATTAGTTTTGAGTGGGGACATTGCACATTTTGGCCTACTTCTCTCCTTTTAGGTGAAAAAACCCTAGAAGTGTTAGAGAGCATTGTGGTGCCAAAATATTTGTCCACAAAAGATTTAAAATACAAATTTGTAAGAGAAAAAGGCATCCATATTGGAGAAGATGGTTGAGGAAACAATTTTTTAGCAAATAGAAGCAAAAATACTAAAGAAAAACAAGGTTTTTGATGCCTATAAGAGGAAAAAAGTTCAACATAGAGTTTGAAGAGTTGTGAAGAAATTTTTGTGTTGCAGATTTGAGAGTGAGGAATGTTAGAATGATAATGCGTGTGAGAAGCCATGGATGGCTAATGTAATAAGTTTAATTTTTTGATTTATGTAATTTTTTTAATTACTAAAAATGAATGAATTTATATGAGTTTTATTGTGTTAGATTTGCTATATTGCATAATGTGTTGTGCTGGGAGTAAGTAGATTTGAGTATGCTTGGAGGTGAGAGTTTCCTCCTTGTGTCATCATGTGACTAAATTGACAATTCCAACACTTGAATGGTGGTTTTATGCTAGGAAAGGTCTAGTTTTTGACCTATTCATGCAAAAATGTTCCAAGCTACATTGCACTTGTTGGGAATAGGATGCCATTTAATTGTAATATTAAACATTTTTCATGTATCTCCTAAGTCCTTGGAAAGTTTTCCCCAACACTAGGATTAGAAAGAGATTAAATTTCAATGAAATGAACATGTAAATTGACATTTCTAATTATTCTTAAATGATAGGAACATGTGGGGATGTTCAAGAAGAGCTCCTACAAGATAGGAGAACATGGGGCACCCACCTTGCTTTAGTTAATTATTTGGAGGATTGATAACACTTCAGTAATGCATGTTTTTGATCCTACAAATTAGGGATTGATATTTACATGAGTGGAGTGGAACTATCAGTTTAGTATCAGATCACTTTAGTTTAGTTCAGTTTAGTTCAATTTAGTATTAGTTTAGTTTAGTTTAGTATCAGTTTAGTTTAGTTCAGTTCAGTTATGGTTCAATTATCTTTAGTTGCATGTAGATATTTTGAGTTGAATGCTAGTTGACTTGACTTGACTTGAGTTGCATGACTAATGACTTCAATTGCATGATAGATAACAGGTGGATACTTTTAGTTAAGTGGGGATGATCAATCATGCATAATGTTTGCATGAATTGGTGGACAGATATGTTTCAATTAACTAAGATTGAATTGGGACCACCATGGGAACTGAAGTTGGTATCTTTGAGTTAACACCTTTTGCATGAGAAGATATTTACAAGGCTCAGTCAAGTGGGCCTATTCTTGGGTGCCAACTTTGAGGTGAAGTTTGCATGATATCTTCTTGACCAAAGTTCAACTAAGTGTCTAGTTTCAGATCCTAAACTGAGGAAGACTTTGGTTTGACTTCAAATTACATGGTGGAACTCTACTTTCCCAATCTAGGCATATATTTTTGTGAGGAGATTTATACTCTTGCATTGTACAACTCTTATGAGTTAACATGCTCATATTTTGTCTATTAATTACAAAAAGTGTATGAGAGTTCTATGAGAGTTTATTGTAGGTTGTGAAGAAGGATTGTTGAAGGCAAGGAAGCATATGCATCAAGGATTGATACAATATTATTGTAATCTTGTTCTAAGGTTGAATAATACAAGCACTATTGATTTTGGTGGATTTTTTTCTTGAAAGGGTTTGTCCATGTAAATATTGTGTCACTTCTATCTTCTTGTCTCATTCTTCTACAATCTTCTGTGTCTTTCTACAATTGGTAAAATTGATTTAAACAAATTAATCATACACAAAGAATTGTAACAAAGAAAACTTAATTAGATCTACAGTCTCATAGTTTTACAAGTTTTAAGCTACAATATTACCTTCATTTTCAACATTTGGTATCAAAGCTAATGGTTGGTTAGGGTTTGCGATGCCTTTCTCTTTAAAGTTTGAAGGTTTTTTGGCTGTAGTGGGAGCTTTTACTATTGTGTTATTACAGATTTTTAAAATAAGTGTGTTACAACGAGTTCTACTTCTCTTCTAGATATTGAAGGATTCAATGGATCTAGTTATGAGATGTGGAAACTAAAAATTGAGGATCTCCTTGAAGATAGAGATCAATGGTTAGTTGTTTGAAATGAGAAAAATCCATCTACAACGATGTTATATGAGGATTGCACTAAGCTTGATAAGAATGCAAGAGGGACCATAAGGTTATGTCTTGTTGATATTGTTCTCTCAAGTTTTTCAGTTGAAGCTACTGTATATAAATTATGGAACAGGATAGGTGATATCTATCAAACCAAAATTATTACTAATAAGTTGTATCTAAAAATATAGTTGTATTATTTAAAGATGAAAGATGGTGATTCTATTGCACATCATTTAAATGCTTTCAATTTGATTCTAAGTCAGTTAGCATCTGTTTATGTAAAGCTAGAAGATGAAGATAAATGAATTTTTTTACTTTGTTCTTTACCAAAGTCTTGGGAAAATCTAATTGTTGCTATCAGTGGTAGTGGTGCAGATCTCCTAAGATGGACAATATAATTCCTACAGTCCTATTAGAGGAGATGATGAGGAAGTCTAAAATAGGATCCCAAGATGCTTTGTTTGTAAGAGGTAGGCCTAAGCAAAAGGCACCTAAGGGAGACAAGAAAGGAAAGGGTAAGTCCAAAGGATGGTCTAAAACCCCTGGTAAGAGTAAGGTAAAGTGTTGGAACTATGGGAAACCAAGACATATAAAGAAGGATTGTAAGAACAAGAAAAAGAGTTATGATGCTTTTATAGAGAAATCCTTAGATGATGGTAATGATGCATTGATCATTACATCTAATACTATTAGTGATTACTCTTGGCTTATTGATTTGGGTTGCTTGTATCATATGACTCCTAACAAGGAGTGGTTCACTAAGTATACTGCATATGATGGAAGGAATGTATTCTTTGGAGATAATAGCACAAAAAATATTGTGGGCAAAGGAGAGGTAAAGTTGTGTTTTAGTGATTGTGGGGTTAAGACCATTAATGATGTTTTACATATTCCAAGACTTGCTAGAACTCTACTTTCTATATCTAAGTTTAGTGATTCTAGAATGCATGTGACATTTGACAAAGGTGGTTGCAAACTCGTGAAAGGGAATATGGTGGTTACTAAATGATCTCAGATTGAGACTTTGTTTAATCTTAATACCTCCAATTTGAATAAATCAACCAATGTAACTAAAGCTGAAAATACATGTATGTTGTGGCACCATAGATTGGGCCACATTGGTGAAAAAGGTCTTAGGAACATTCTTAATAAGAAATTGGTTGACTATATTCCTGATTATAATATTGGAAAAAATGATTTTTGTGAGTATTGTGTGTTTGGAAAGCAATCTAGATCTTCATTTCCTAATGGAACAAATAAAGCTAAAGGATTATTAGAGATTATTCATTTAGATGTTATGGGTCTTATGGATATTGAATCTATTAGAAAATATAGATATTATGTCACATTTATTGATGACATGTCTCAAGATACACTTGGATCTATTTTATGCATAACAAATCTGATGTGTTTAATAAGTTTAAAAAACTTAAGGCTATAGTTGAGAAACAATCAGATCATAAGATAAAAGTGTTGAGATCAAATAATGGTGGGGAATATTTTTTTAAGGAGCTTGATGATTATTGTAAGCATGAAGGAGTTGTGAGACATAAAACTACTCCATATACACCTCAAAAAAATGAAGTAGTGGAAAGGATGAACTGAACCTTAATGGAAAGTGCTAGGAGTATGTTAAGTATTGCTAAGCTAGATCGGTACCTTTGGGTTGAGGCTGCAAGTACTTCTTGTTATTTAATCAATAGATCCCCTAGTTCATCTATTGAAGATGAAACCCCTTATGAAATGTGGTTAGTGTTGACTTTCTCTTTGTGCATATTTGTCCTTGATGTCAAAACTAATAATATGGCTCTTTGGTCTTGGCATGTTTATTGGTTCAATTCTCACACTTTGGTTTTATGACTCATGGCATTGTTGTTGTGATACTTCATTCAGTACCTTGGCTATGGACCACATTATGGCTTTGGTTTACATTTAGATTTGTTATATCTTATGGTACTGATCAAGTTGAGCTTCATGTGCAAATAAAGGTTATCTTGCTTATACAAGTGTTGGGTTATGGTATTATATTTTAGGGGATATCATTTTATATGTTTGATCATTATATCATTTTGATATTGAATTAGATGGGACTCATTTTGGTACATGTGATTGCTCTTTTACATCACTACTCAGATTGAAGATAATATGGTTTTGGTTCTATGGAATTTGGCTTTAGTTTTCATAAAGACTTGTATTGCACATTAACTTTATTCAGATCTTATGTGTTTGGTTTATATAATTGAATCATCTTTGAAAAAACTTATAGTATATGTTATTGGAAGTATAAGTGTTCTTTTGCATTCACAATGCTAGTGATGACATCTACAGGTTTGGTGCATGATACCTTGAGTATCCTTCACAAAGGCAATTATTCAATATTTGCTTTATAATGATTTACATTGTGACATTCATAAACAAGGGGCAATGAAATATAGAATGGTTTCTTATAGAAAAACATGCTATATTTGATGACTTTGTGGTATAACCATTCTTAGATTTGTTTTGAATAATTCGGTCTCTTCACAAGTGACTTTGTCTACATTATAATACTTCAATTCTCAGCCAAGCATACTATATTACATTGGTAACAATGTTTGTTTCATCAGATTTTTAGTAAAAGCCATTACATGGCTATTGGCTATCATTATATTTTTCGACCACAACACACCGAGTATGCTTTATATTACATTGAGCATAGCTTATGCATCGACCTTACTAGCTTTCACCGAGCATATGTTATAAAGAATTTTGTGCATATCATATTCATTGAGTTTTCTAATAATGTTGTCAGACTCATTACGTTTGCAAGGCATTTGACTTAGAAAAGTTGACAACTATTATTATGTATTGATTGTTGGTAGACTTAAGAACATCATTATGTTGGATTTTTGATGGATTGGACTCCAAATATTATCAAAAGTTAAAAAGGGCAGACTAAAAGCTTTCGAAACAAGTTAGGGAAAATCATTTTTTTGTTTTTGTTTTGCTTTGAGGCAACAACAACACCGCCATAGAGGATATGCAATCACAATTTTCAGCTAGTTTTGAAGATGAATTTTGGATGAGTTTCAGTGAAGTTGTTATGAAGATGTTACACAGTTAGTTGGTAAAAGTTTAGTTGCCTTGATAGGTATTTGGTTTTCAGTTTGAAATATCTTTTGTTGGTTTCAAATATAACTATTTTTTTGGTTAAGATTTTGATGGAGATTAGAAATGTGTTAAAGATTAATCTTAGTTTTTACTAACCTAAGTCTGCTCAAGGGTTTTATCATTTTTCAATGGCATTTCATTGATAAATTTGTAGTTATTCTTCAAACAATTATGGGTATAATGGTTGAACAACATTGTTTATAAAAACCTTGGTTATGGTGTTACAAGTTTTTGAAAAGTATAACTATTTTTGTGCATTGTATAAATACATGGAAAAAAGCCATGATTAGCGTAGAGAGAAAAGAGAGAAAATAAGAAGAGGGATTTATTGTAACACATCTCTGGTTTCATTACAGAGATTGCATTTAGAAACGGAGTGTGGTTTTGATTGAGTTATTTTGAGCAAATTTGTGAAAAGAAGAAAAGAGGGGTTCTATTGTAATATCTAGTTTTCACAATACAGAAATTTGTGTTCAGTTCAGGAGAGTTTTCATAGTACTGTTATGAATAGTACATATTGTAGTGGGTATCCTTGAAGATCATTTTTGTATTTTGTATTTAGTTGTGATTTTGGGACTGCAAATATATATGCAGTTGTAAGTTCATTTCTATATGCACAATTTAGACAATGAATTTGTAAAGGAGTTGGTGCTCCTACTGAAGTTGGTGCTTCATAATTTAGGTGGAGTTGGCGCTCCTATGAAGTTGGTGCTTTAGAAACTTGTTATAGAGTTGGTTCTCTTTGATTAATGAAAAGTAATTTTTAGCAAGTGGTTTTTTATACCCCATGAGGGTTTTTCCACTCAGGAAATCTTTGTGTTATGTGTTATCATTTGTATCTCTCATTCTATTTCATATTGATGTTAGTCAATGCTCTGATACTTTCAAATGTTCAAGTTGGTCAAGCAAATTTAATGTGTAAATATGGTGCAAAGATTCTTTCATAGAGAAAATTGAAATATGCATTTTGTACTCCATATGTGAATGTTTTTCAAAGTTATATTTCGTGAAGTCTTTAAGGTCTATTTTGAAAAGCATAGCAAGATTGTTCATAAAGTTCAATTGAACATATCATATAGTGCTTTTAATAAGTGTTACATGTGAAGTCAATCAAGTTTCACTTGTGCAAGAAAAGTTGCATTGTGTTAAGATTCAAACAAAATCTGTCATATTGTGTTAAATGTTAAAAAGTTTAATTTGTGCTTTAAGAGTTAAAATTTGTATCATTCTGATTCACCCCCCCTCTCATAGTGAATCCACTTCCAACAGTTAGGTAGGAAACCTAGTGTTGCACATTTAAGGATATTTGGTTGTGAGGCTTTTGTTCTTGTGCCTAAAGAAAAGTGGTATAAGTGGAATCCAAAAGCACAAAAATGAATATTCATAGGTTATGGTGAAAATGTAAAAGGTTACAAGGTTTGGAATCCTCTAACCCAAAAAATTACTTTATCTAGAGATGTGGTTTTTAGGGAATTTAGATCTTATACAGGAGAATAACAACCAAAGGAGAAGGATACTTCTTGAACAGTGCATTTTGAGACAAATACTGAGAAGTATGAAGATGCACATGTTGAAGAAAAATTGGATGGATTGGATGAGGAGAGTTCATAGAGTTTTGAGATAGATGCTCATAATGAGCATATTGAGGAACAAGAAGAACCTTCTTTGAGAAGATCCACATGACAACAGAATCCTGTTGATAGGTGTAGCCCACCCGATTTTCATTGTATATTTGTTTTGATGAGTACTAATGATGAACCTAGATCTTACAAATAAACTTTGTCTTCAGATGAGAACAAGCTTTGGTCACAAGCTATGCATGAGGAAATGTTTCCTTGGATACTGGTGACACATGGGATCTTGAGAGTTTTCCCAAAGGAAGAAAGGCCATTGGTTGTAAATGGATCTTTAAAAATAAAATTGGAGCAGATAGAAATACCGAAAGGTACAAGGCTAGATTAGTAGCCTAGCCAAGGGCTACTCCCAAAGAGAGGGAGTTGAATTTAATGAAATCTTCTCTTCTATTGCTAAATTAACTTCTATTAGATTTTTTTAATCTATTGTTGCTACTTATGATTTTGAGATAGAGAAAATGGATGTGAAAAATACTTTCTTACATGGGGATCTTGATGAGGAGATTTATATGAGGCAACCTGATGGTTTTTTTTGTAAAAGGAAAATAATTATTGGTTTGCAAGTTAAAGAGATCTTTATATGGATTGAAATAGTCACCTAGAATGTGGTACCTAAAGTTTGATGCTTTTGCATTGAAAATTGGTTATGTTAGGAGTAAAGAAGATCATTGTGTTTACATAAAATTTGTTGATCATCAAATTTTAATTATTATCTTGTATGTTGATGACATGTTGTTTATTGGTAACAACAATGTAATGATCAAAGAAATGAATGCACAACTCTCTACCACATTTGAGATGAAAGATCTAGAGGATAAAAATATATCCTTGGTATGGATATTAGTACAGATAGAGGTAATAAAAAGCTTTGCTTAAGTCAAAGAAACTATGTTGATACTATTTTGAAATGGTTTAACATGCATGATAGTAAACCAATTAATATTCCTTTACTAGTTGGCAGAAAGTTAAGTTTAGAAATGGATCCTAAATCTGATTTTGATCATGAGGAAATGTCTAAAATTCCATATGCTAGTACAACTGGTAGTTTGATGTATGCAATGGTCTATACATGACCATATATAGCCCAAGCAGTGGAAGTTCTAAGTAGGTTTATGTCTAACCCTGGCAGAGAACATTGGACTTATGTTAAAAGGGTGTTTAGATATTTATGAGGTACTTCTAATTACTATTTGGTTTATCATGGTGATAATGATATTGATATTATGCACAAATCATTGGAAATATAAGGTTTTGTTGATTCAGATTGGACAAGAGACCTAGACAGTTAGAGGTCGACAAGTGGCTATGTGTTTACTTTGTTTGGAGCTTTGGTTAGTTGGATTAGTAAGAGGCATCCCACAGTTACTTTTTCCACCATAGAAGCAGAGTAAATGGATGCTACACATGCCTCTAAAGAGGTAGTTTGGTAATAGAGACTTGGGAAAGGTATTTGTTTTAATTGTAAACAAATTAGACTTGAATGTGATAGTTAGAGTGCTATTTTTTTAGCCAAAAATCCTATATATCATGCTCATAAAAAGCATGTTGATGTTCAATATCACTTTGAGAGAGAAATGGTTGAGAGTGGGAATATATTGATTGAGAAAGTTGACACTTTGATCAATGTCATAGATTATCTTACAAAACTAGTTCCTATCGATAAGTTCTCTTGGTGCAGGAAGGCCATTGGCTTTGAGTCCTGTACTTGATTTATAATAATGATTCCTTGTTTAGAATAATTTCAATGTGTAATGTCAAGTGGGAGAATGTTGGGAATATGATGCCATTTAATTGCAATCTTAAACATATTTCATGTATCTCCTAAGTCCTTAGAAAGTGTTCCCCAACACTAGGACTAGAAAGAGATTAAATTCAAATGAAATGAACATGTAAATTGAAATTTGTGATTATTCCTAAATGATAGGAACATGTGGTGACGTCCAAGAAGAGATCCTACAAGATAGGAGCACATGGGGTTCCCACATGGAATGTGGAACCCACCTTGCTTTAGCTAACTGTTTGGAGGATTGATAACACTTCAGTAATGCATGTTTTTGATCCTACAAATTAGGGATTGATATTTTTTAAAAAGGTACAGGAAAATTGAGAGGGGGAGTGAATCAGTTGTTACACAAATTCAAATTCAAAATTTCAACACTTATCAATCCCACAACTACACTATTATGTTATTAATTATGAACATGAAATGCAAATAACAAAAATTAAAATAAACACAATGAACACTAGATTTTTACATGGAAAACCCAATGAGGGAAAAAACCATGGTGAGGATTAACTCACAATATAAAGAGATTATACAACCAAATACAAAGGCTCACTACCAAGGGCTCACTACCTAGAAGATGACTCACTATCCAAATACAAAGGCTCACTACCTACAAAAAGGACTCACTATCTAACAGGGAGGCTCACTGCCTACAGATATGAAAGAAAACAAATATCCAACACAACAATTAACACACATCTGAAGCCTTGATTAAAAGATTGCAAAAACCTTCAGCTCACTACCTTAAGCAATCTAACACATTGAAGTATTGTTGCCTCAACACATAATTCTACTCTTTTTATTTGTGGCTTACTTTGTCACTTTGCATCTCTCATCCAAATCTTTGCAATTTGACTTGAATTTATACCATCTTCAACCTTAGAAAGTTTCTCCAAGGTTGGCCACATAAACTTCATTTCATAATTTTAAGTTCTGTTGGCAACTCAACATTCTAGCGATGGAAAGGAATGAGAGAAGACCAATAAAACATTTATCCAAGACCAAAAATAATGTCTCAGAACAACCACACTCTTCCTAAATTAAATTTAATTCTTTGAATGAAGTGTAAACATCAGGTCAGCCAACCTTAATGAAGGCACATATGAACATTGATGTACACACTTCCCAACAAGAAGATAACACATGGATGACATAAAATGCTTCATTATGCATGAGAACACATCTCATATTCCTTTAGATACATCCACAACAAGTGCAAAAATCTTCAAACACCAAACTCCTTCCATCAGTCCATTCAGACTATGTAGACACATACAACTCAGAAACATGACTTCTAGATCACCAAACCACATGCATCTTTTCCAAAACTAAGAGAACACCAATATAAGAAATATTATAGACTTACAACATTTGAAATAGAATAATGAAGGACTGCGGAGTAAAAACATTTCTCCCAGTCCATAGAAGACCAACTCTACCATAACAATTCTCACACCAGTGAACATAACTTTCACATCCCATCAAAACAAAAGCCAAAACTTAGGAGATATCACCATCAGATCACCATCAACAAACCTTCATATCTTCACAAGCATGGGATCAACACAAGAGAAATGCAGAGCACATACCATACCACATTCAAAACACATTCATCACTATGACTTCTCTCTTTATTAATTTTCTCAAAAACACTTGGAAACTCATTAATTCAACACATCCGCAACATCATAAGGGTAGCTCCATGTACTCACAACGTCTAAAAATCATCTCAACTATATGTGTACAATATGAAACATACTAAACTATGTTCAGATCAATGACAACATTAATGACAAAACCACCAAACTTGCTCATATTTGCAACAATCTCCCCCTTTGTGATTAATGAAAACACATGATGTGAAAAACCATCAAAGACAAAATACTGCATAATATTCCAGGAGAACACATTCTCTTCCTCTATAACTATTTTTCACATGACTTTCTCCCCTCCTTTGATGTTAATGGAAAAGATAAAAAAAACTCTGATCACTCCCCCTTAGGAGTGCACCCATTCAACTCATACTGCAAAAAAAAAACCTTTTCTACTCCCCCTACAGAGTAGACCCTTTCATTAGTCAAGATAAATTAAGAATCTATGAATTCACTGGATTGATGCACCTTCATATGCACCTAGTTTGAAGGGCCAATGATCCCCAACGTCTCCCTAAGATCCTCAAAATTATCCTTTGGAAGAGCCTTAGTAAATATATCTGCAATTTCTCCCTTTGTTGTCACATACTCCAACCCGACTTCATTCTCCAACACTTTTTCTCTCAAGAAATGACATTTGACAGATATGTGTTTCATTCTTGGATGCATAACTCGATTCTTTGAAATGTTTATAACACTTTTGTTTTCATAGAAAATAGGAATAGGCTCATCACATATTACTCCAATGTCTTTTAGAGTTTGCTTCATCCACAAAACCTGTGTGTAGCAGTATGCTGCAACAATGTATTCTGCCTCTATAGTGGATAAAGAAACTACCTCTTGTTTCTTAATCAACCAAGAAACCAATCTTCTACCAAGAAAGAAAGCACCACAACTAGTACTCTTCTGGTCATCCACACAACCAACCCAATCTACATTGGTATAAGTACTCAAGGTGAAATGAGCACCCTTAGGATACCATAAGCCATAATTCAGTCTAGCTTTAAGATATTTAAATATCCTCTTTATAGTTGTAACATGTGCTTGTTTAGGATTTGGTTGAAATCTGGTAACTAAACATACTGCATGCATAATATCTAGTATGGTAGCAGTAAGATACAACAACCCACCAATCATAGATCTATATTTTCTCTGATAATTTTTAGTAGATTCATCATCTTTTCTCAACTTACACATAGTTTCCATAGGAGTACTAACCGGTTTGGAATCATCCATTCCAAACTTCTTCAACAACTCTTTCACTTACTTAAATTGTTAAATGAATATTCCTTTATCATCTTGATTTACTTTAAGACCAAGAAATAAATTCAATTCACCAATCATGGACATTTGAAATTCTTTTTTCATTTCTTCTACAAATCTTTTACACATGCCTTCATTTTGACCAAAGATGATATCATCAACATATATCACTACTATCAACATTTTTTTACCTTGCACTTTGAAGTAGAGATTGTTGTCAGTAGAGCCTTTGTTGAATCCTTTCTTTGTTAGATATCTATCCAATTTTGCATACCAAGCTCTGGGAGCTTGCTTCAGTCCATACAACACCTTCTTCAACTTACAAACCATATCTGGTTTGTCAGATAACTAAAATCCTTCAAGTTGTTCCATGTATACTTCTTCCTTCAATTCACCATTCAAAAATGGTGACTTTACATCCATCTAATATATTTTGAAATCCTTGTAGGTAGAAAATGCTAGAAACATCCTAATAGCTTCCATTCTAGCCATAGGGGAAAATGTTTCTTGAAAGTCTATGCCGTAAACTTGTGAATATCCCTTGCATACAAGTCTTGCCTTATTCCTTATAACTTCTCAATTTTAATTCAGCTTATTCTAGAACAACCATTTTGAACCAATTACATTCTTATTCACAGGTCTAGGAACTAATTCCCATGTGTGATTCTTTTCCATTTACTGCAACTCTTCTTTCATAGCTTTCATCCAACTCTCATCTTCACATGCTTCAATCATAGATATAGGTTCAATTTTAGAGAGTAAACACAAATTTACCTCAATTTCTACTTTACTTCTTGTCTTCATACCTTCACTCTTATCTCCAATTATTTGTTCCTCTAGATGATTCTTCTACACATACTTAGGATCTTAACAATAGGTTCTGGTTCATTTTCTTCTTCTTTAGCTTGTTCTTGTTCTTGTTCTTGTTCTTCCTTATCCTCATTCTCTTCAGGTACATTTCCACAGATAGGATCATCAAGATCAACTTCACTTATCTCAATAGGTTTGTACATTTCTTCATCAACTTTCACATTAGTACTTTCAACAATCTTCCTAAATCTTTTATTGAAGCATCTATATGCTTTGTTGGTAGTAGAGTACCAAAGAAAAACTCCATCACATCTAGTATCAAAGTTTCTAAGATTTTCATCATCTCTTTTAATGCAACATATTCTTCCAAATACCTTAAAGTACTTCACAGTAGGAGTCTTTCTAGTCCATAAATCAAAAGGAGTTTTTGTGTTTTTTCCTATAATCTAAACTCTATGAAAAACATAAACAATAGTGTGTATTGCCTCTGTCTAGTACACACCTGGTAGATTTTATTCTTTCATCATGGTTCTTGCAGCTTCCTGTATTGTCCAATTTTTCCTCTCAACTACCTGATTCTATTGAGGGGTTCTCAGAGCAGAAAACTATCTCTTTATGCCATGTTACTCACAAAATGTATTAAACTCACTATAAGTGAATTCTCCACCTCTATAAGATCTTAAGCATTTTATTCTCAAATTTACTTCATTTTCCACTCCTGCTTTGAAAAATTTAAACCTATCTAGAGCCTGAGTCTTCTCTCTAAGAAAATTAACCCATGTCATTCAAGAATAATAAACAATAAGTAGAATAAATACTTGTCACCATTCAGGCTTCCTTTTCTAGTTGGACCAAAAAGGTTAGTATGAATTAATTCCAACATTCCGGTAATAGATTGCTCTTTTCCCTTAAAGCCGCATCTTGTCTATTTCCCCAACTGAAAACTTTTACAAATAGTATTAGTAGGTTGTTTGATTCTAGGAAAACCTCAAACAAAATCTCTTGAATTGATTTTGACCAGATTATCAAAGTTTACATGTCCCACTCTTCGGTGCCATAACCAACTTTCATTGACTTGAGATATAAGGCATTGACCATTAACTCCCTTAAGTTGATAGATGTTTCCATGAGTTCTCCTTCTAGAAAAAACCATATCTCTGGATCCTTTTCTGATTTCATAGGTATTATTTAGAAACAAAAGTTTACAACCATTGCTACACATCTTTCCAACACTCAAAAGGTTATGCCTCAAACCATTTACATGTAATATACATCATGATTTCTATGTACTCCATCAAAACTAATTGTACCTTTCCCACAAATCTTAGCTCCTGAATCATTAGAAAACATGATCAAACCACCATCATACTTCTCAAGTTTAGTGAACTTAATTTTATCTCTGGTCATGTGATTATAATATCCACTGTTAATCACCTAGTAATCTTCATCCTGTCTTTCATGAAAGGCGATGACCAAAGTACCTTCCATCTTATTCTTTTTGTTCTCCAAAGCATTCTTCCTTGTACATTTTTTAGGGTTAGTAGACATAGATTTATTCTCCAAAGCTAAAAACAAACACTCACTATTATCACCTCCATAATCAGATTCATCATTAGAGATCCCAACTTCTTCCTTAACATAATACAACTTATATTTCTTATCCTTTCAATCCTTATCTCTATAATCCTTGTTCTTCTTATGTACAACTCTATTTTGGCATCTTGAATCATAATGACCAATATTACCACAACTAAATCATTTAAAGGGAAACATACCTTTATGCTTTCTGGTACCTTTCTTCAATTTTCTAGTGAAATTTTCTTCCAACTCATCAGAACCATCACTCTTCGGATCATCTTCAATCTTCATTTCCTTAAATGTTGTTTCAATGATTGAGATATTATCACTATAGAAATCTGGTAAGGTGATCAGGATCTTCTCAATTATATCTTCATTGATCAACTTTCCCCCTTGATTCTTAACTTCATTTGCTGTTATGTTGACCTGCTGGAAATAGCTTGTAAACTCTTCACCTTCTTCCATTTTTTCAGATTCTCATATCTGCTCTTTTTTGCTGGCTTCTTTGTCAACTTTACTCTTTCATTTCCTTCATACAATTCTTTGAACTTCTTCCAGACTTCATGAGTAGTATCTTAAGAAAGAACCTTAGTTCACTTCGTTTTAGATAAACCTCCTTTTTTTTTTTTTCATTCTCATGAGGATAAACCTCGCCATGTAGTAGTAGGACCACTTTATGAACAACATACTTTTGTCTCAATAAGCCTTTAGGATCTTGTAACCAAACAATATATCCTCATTTTCACTTTCCAATTCATGTCGGATGTCGATTAACATGAGTTTAACATACTGCGTTGGATCTTCCTTAAGTAGTTAAGGTCTACACCAAGGAACCAAATATCTAATACCAATTATTAAAAAGGTACAAGACAATTGAGAGGGGGTGTCAATAAGTTGTCACACAAATTAAAACTCAAAACTTCAACACTTATCAATCCCACAACTACACTATTTTGTCATTAAGTATGAACATGAAATGCAAATAATAGAAAGTAAAATAACCACAATGAACACCAGATTTTTACATTGAAAGACCAATGAGGGAAAAAACCATAGTGAGGATTAACTCACAATATAAATAGATTATAAAACCATCAGGAGATACTTGCAAGAAGTGAATATTTAATGTCCATCTGAAAATTTCATTTATACAAAAAAGGAATCACTATCTAATAGGAGGATGACTACCTATATAAATAAAAAGACAAAGCATCCACCAAAAATTAGCACTCCACAGCTAGCAGTTAAAGATTGCAGAAACCTTCAACTCCGCGCCTTCAATATCGCCTGGCCAGTACTCGCCTCAACACGCTTTCACCCGCTTTTGATTTTTGGCTTACTTCATCACTTTCATCTCATGTTAATCTGCGATAAACACGAGAACATACCGCGCCGTTCAACCCGGCGCTTTCTCCAGGTCAGCCCACACCAATTTCGACATTCCGATCCAGATAAAATCAACATTCGGCGGTGGAAAGTGAGTGGACCAATAAAACATTTATCCAAGACCAAAATAATGTCTTGGAACAACCACCTCTTCCTTAATTAAATTTAATTCTTAGATGAAGTGTAAACTGATAGATAAATTGACTAATAGAGAAAAAAGCCCGAACATGATGTAAGTGCTTTAATAAGGGAGATAACATGGATGGCTTCTAGTACTTCGTGCTGCATGAAACATCTCATATTCCTTTGAATACATCACGGTAACGATCTAAATACAAAAATCCTTGCGTAGTAAAATACAGACTGTCATGCATACAACAACTTTTGACTTTTGAATCATCAAACCACATGCATCTTTTCCAGAACCAAGAGAAAACCATTATAAGATGCATTCCAGATCCGCAAGATCTAAAATAGAACAACAAAGGACTATGGAGAAAAAACATTTCTCCCAATCCATAGAAGACCAACTCTGCCAAAACAGTTTACACACCGGTGAATGTAACTTTCACATCCCATCAAAGCGGAAGGTAGAACTGGTATCTACCATGGTCGCCATGAGAAAAGCATTCAGCATAAGGTAGCTTACATGAGGAAATGTAGACACATACTAGAGCACATTTAGAACAAATTCATCCTCATCATTCTCCAAAGCTTGGAAACTCGTGTATTCAACTGCATCTACAACATCATAAAGGTGGTGGCTCCATGTACTCACAACATCTCAAAAGCATCTCAACTATATGTTTACAATATGCAAAATACTGAACTGTGTTGAAATCAATGATAATTAATGACAACACCAAAATTTCTCATATTTGCAACAATTTTTACATGAGTGGAGTGGCACTATCAATTTAGTATCAGTTTAGTTTAGTTTAGTTTAGTTCAATATTAGTTCAATTCAGTTTAGTTTAGTTTGGTTTAGTTCAGTTATGGTTCACTTATCTATAGTTTCATGTAGTTTAACAGTTGAATACTGGGAATGACTGAGTTGTAGCAGGGAGTTACATGACTAATGACTTCAGTTGCATGACAGATAATAGGTAGATACATTTAGTTAAGTGGGGATGATCAATCATGCATAATATTTGCATGAATTGGTGAGAAGATACATTTCAGTTGACTAAGATTGACTTGGGACCACCTTGGGCACAAGTTGGCATTTTTCGATTAACACCTTTTTGCATGAGAAGATATTTACAAGGCTTGATCAAGTGGGCTATGGAACATAACTTTGAATTTGGAATTTTACATGATATCTTCTTGACCAAAGTTCAGTTAAGTGTTCAGTTTGGGGTGCCTAAATTGAGGAAGACTTTGGTTTTACTTCAAATTACATGGTGGAACTCTACTTGTCAAATCTAGGCATAGATTTTTGTGAGGAGATTTATGCTCTTGTATTGTACAACTCTTATGAGTTTACATGCTCATTTTTGTCTATTAATTGCAAAAAGTGTATGAGAGTTCTATGAGAGTTTATTGCAGGTTGTGAAGAAGGATTTTTGAAGGAAAGGAAGCATATCAATCAAGGATTGATATAATATTATTATATTTATTTCCTGTTCTAAGGTTAAATAATACAAGCACTATTGATTCTAGTGAAGTTTTTTCCTGAAAGGGTTTCTCCATGTATATGGTATGTCACTTCTATCTTCTTGTCTCATTTTTCTACAATCTTCCGTCTCTTTATACAATTGTTAAAATTGATCTAAACAAATTAATCATACACAAATAATTGTGACAAAGAACACTTAATTAGATCTATAGTCTCATAGTTTTACAATTTTTAAGCTACAATATTACCTTCATTTTCAACAACATGAGCAATTTATCTTAAGATACTAAAGTGCAAAAGGGAAACAAACTATGACAATCTGTTACTTGCAAAACTGTGGCACTTAGAAATATTTCTTCTAAAGGTACAAGATACTTACATCCTCTCTATAATAGCATATCTCATTTTTTCATATATTTGATCCATTTTACCGTGGTGAACAATTTTTAGTTGATTGTAAAAGTGTCAGTTACATGTAGTGTAAAGTTGTAAGGTGGTGTAATTTTCATTATTTTCATTGTGCAGCAAAACTGATGGTTCCAACATGTTTGGATGTGTGGGTTTGTTCTAGGAAAGATCTTTTTTTACCCTTTCATGTTGAATTGTTTCAAACTACATTGCATCGACAATTTCTCTTAAAAGACCAAAGTGCAAAAGGGAAAAAAACTTTGATGACGTGCTACTTAGAAACTCTGGCACTTAGAAATAATTTGTGTAAAGGTATAGGGTCATGTAGGACCCCTCTACAATAACCTCTCTTATTTTTTCATACCTCCAATCCATTTTCATGTGGTTACAAGTTTTTAGTCGATGGAAAAAGCATCAATTAGATGCAGTGTAAAGTTGCAAGGTGGTGTAATTTTTGTTTTTTTCATTTTGTGAATAAAATAATAGTTTTAACACATATAGATGGGTGGGTCTATGCTATGAAACATTCTATTTTTCACCCCTGCATGCCAAAACATTTTGAGCTACATTGCACTAGTGATTTCTCTTAAGAGATCAAAGTGCAAAAAGGAATCAAACTTTGATGAACTATTACATAGAAATCATGGCACCTAGGAACATTCTGTATGAAGTTACAAGATTAAATAGGTCTCCTCTACAATAACCTCTCAATTTTTCATATATTTGATCCATTTTCCTATGGTGAGAAGTTTTTCAGTTGATGGAAAAAGTATCAAATGCATACAATGTAAAGTTGCAAGGTGGTGAAATTTTCATTTTGTTCATCATGCAACCAAACCAATAGTTCCAAAAAATCCATATGCATAGGTTAATACTAACCAAGGTCATATTTTGCTCCCCAACATGTCAAAACATTCTTAGCTACATTGCACCAACAATATGTCTTAAGAGACCAATGTCTAAAAGGGTAGCAAAATTTTATGACATATTATTGAAAACCCATGGAACTTAGAAACATTCTATCTAAAGGAATAGGATTCCCTAGGACCCCTCTACAATAACGTCTCATTTTTTCATATCTCTAAACTACTTTCCCATGGTGAGAAGTTTCAGTTAGTGGCAAAAGCATCAAATGCATGCAGTTTAAAGTTGCAAGGTGGTGTAATTTTTTTTATGTTCATCATGTGACCAAATAGATAGTTAAAAAATATCTAGATGTGTAGGTTAATTATAGGAAATGTATTTTTTTGCACCCCAACATGCTTAAACCTTTCGAGCTACATTGCACTAACCATATCTCTTAAGAGACCGAAGTGCAAAAGGGTAGAAAAATTTGATGAACTATTACTCAGAAACTATGGAACTTAGAAATATTTCATCTAAAGGTACATGATCATGTAGGGTCCCTCTATAATAAGATCTCTTATTTTTTCATATCTCTGATCCATTTTTCTATGGTGACAAGTTTCCAGTCGATGGAAAAAGTGTCAAATACATACAATGTAAAGTTTCAAGGTGGTGTAATTTTTATTCTATTCATTTTGTGATCAAACAAATAGTTCTAAAATATTTGGATAGGTAGGTTAACGCTAGGAAATGTCCTATTTCACATCCTGACATGCCAAAACATTCAAAGATACATTACATCAGTGATATCTCTTAGGTGTCCAAAGTACAAAAGGGCAACAAACTTTGATGAATTATTACTCAGAAACTGTGGCACTTAGAAATATTTTTTCTAAAATTTTAGGATGCCATAGGGCCCCTCTTCAATAAGTTATCTCATTTTTTCATATATCCAAGTCATTCCACTATGGAAACCATGTTTTAGATGTTCCAAAAAGTTTGAGTTGCATTTAGTATGAAGTGGTCAAGAGGCATTGTTTACATTCTTCATCTCCTGGGGGTAAATTGACAATTTGAACACATTGGGGTGGCTATATAATAAGTCCACTTTATGATTTTTTTATCAAGGTAGATGTCTTTATAACCTTATGACTAAGTAATCTACAACAAAGAAATAGTCTCCTTTGTTGCTTGAACTTAATGGAGTCATAAATGTTTTTGTCAATATTAGCAAATATTTTTTTTGAGATGAAGGAAACTGTGGGAATGAAGAATACATCTCTAAATTTGAATCAGTGATTAGTATACTAGAAGATGGGTACTTTAATATACTTGAATAAAATTATTGGAAATGTAGTGTAAATTGTTTTTAATTATGACATCTATCTTTATGCAAATAATCACCTTAAATATGAAGTTTCTACCATAGTTATGAAGAAATATTTATATCCTTAATATTTTGATATACATACATATTTCCAATATAGCCATCACTAATACCTCCTCACATTAGCAAACACAACCATAACTTTTAAATACATGTGGTAACTTAATCTAGAATTCATAAAACTATAATGCTTGTAGATTATGCCACATGAACTCTAGTTTTATTGTTATTTCTCCTACATCATTTTTCCTTCTTCTAATGTGCTACATGAAAAATAGCTAGGTCAACTCTTTCCTTCATCAAGTAGCTCTTATATTTTGTGCTAAATTTCATCTTTCTCCTAATTAGACCTATGATTTAATGATCTATTTGGGAAAGGGAATTCAATAAGCAATTGGTTTGATTTTGTACCATAAATTATTTTTGGAATAGTTTTGCAATTTATAAAGACAGCTTCATCCTATAATAGTACATTTTCAAGCATTTATTGTTGTGATAGAGAAGATGCACGAGTGAGAAATGGTATTGCTTGTGAGATTTCCAATGCAACATCTCTAAGTAGACAATAAGAAGTAGGAATTTTTATATATTATCAATGTTATAACATTATTTAGTAGACACCAAGCTATTTTTTCTTATAATTTAGAATTGTTGAGGTCAAAATATTATCTTTTGGTTCATAGCATTTGTAAGACCACATTTTTCATGTGATTAATATTAAACCTAGTTTGTTATATGTTTCCATAAATAGATGGTAAGTTATACTACAAGCAATAAATAATGTGAGTGTGTGACAATATTCTTGAATTTCATCTTGACATTTGTTTCATTGTCATTATCGTGAAGGTGTTATGAACTCGTAAATTATGGGTATGAATTGGAATTGAAAATGGAATT